>QNTS01006665.1:19380-51500 GCA_003317085.1 Hucho hucho | reverse complement strand
AGCAGTGCTGCTGAGGACGGAGGTCCAACGCAAGCAACAAAAATGACCCTTGGTGCATACTGACACTGTTCTACGGGCTCTCTCCACTCTCCCCTTCGCCCTGGGTTCTATCCCACCGACTGACACAGTCCAGACTAAGGCAGTAATGGTTTGATTTGCCCAACACTAGTTGGATCGATGCGGCTGTTTACTGTTTCTCCCTCTCTCATCCCTTTTGTCTTTTTTCTAATTTAGTGTTCCCAAACCATGGACAGGGTCTGAGTGCGTGTGCTGCGCTTGCAGCTTCGCCCTCCCTGCTCTCCATCACTGTCCGTTGATGTTTTTTCCTCTCTTCCCTTCCTTCTCTCTTCCTCCCGCTCTCCCCTCTCCCTCTGTTCAGCCTCAGAAAAGAGCCGCATGCCTCCACACTTTTGGACAAGACTGATGGCTCGTCAATAGCATTAGCCAGCAATGGCAGGCCTCGCTGGTGTAGAACAGAATCGATACGGCCCCAGTAAAAAGTCTAATACGTTGACAAGCCCATCCTAGCCAGGGCTCATGTTACCAGAAAGGAGTTTTTATAAGGAATCAGCCAGTCGCTGGCTTGTTTAGTCTCATCCACCCGGTTCCCAACACTTGACTAAGATTTATTACTTTTAAAGTATTTTTTATTTTCTCCTTTTTTCCTTCTATATATTTATTTATATATTTTGCATATACGTTTTATTAAGGACAGACATTTCCTGGTCGACGGCTCACAGGAGGAGTTTCAGCCCTGATCTGATGAAGCTGGTAACTTCAGGGACCGATAAAGCACTGGCACGTAAAAGCTTTTCTGCTTCTCTTCATTCTGGTAATTTTCCCTCCAATTACAGAACACAATTAAAATCAATTAGTCCTCAATGAACGGTAATTGTTTCTCGCCAATGTAGGGCTGCCTCTGCCAAATGATTGGAAGTGTGTGTGTGTTTGTGTGTGGTGGTGGAGAGACCAGGTTTGGCATTGTATTATTCGTTTCAAAATAAAACTGAAATAAAAATATGTATTGTCTTGTGTCTGTACAGGTATTGGCTGAAGAGATAACTGTAAGCCCCTCCCACCAATTGAGAAAATGGACTACAGCAGTTCAGCCATTTTATCTTGTTTTTGTATAGATCTATTAAATTACAAAGAAATACTGTATTTTAATTGAAGTTGAAACCGTTTCAACAGCCAGCCTTTTCACAGTGGTAGGTATACTAATAAAAACGACTAATATGTGTTGTAGTTTGAACACAGAGCAGAGATCACACCTCTCCTCCTGTGTCACTGACTGAGACTGCCTGGCTGCAGGCAGTATTGGCTCCAGTGGCAGATGTTCCCCCCTGCTCGTGTCACTATTGATGAAGTGCTTCTTTAAAGAACTCTCTGGAATGGCCAGGGCCAGGCACTAATTATGACAGTCCTGCTGAACAGGCAGCTCCTGTCAGGTCTCTTCTCTCTCTCTCTCTCTCTCTCTCTCTCTCTCTCTCTCTCTCTCTCTCTCTCTCTCTCTCTCTCTCTCTCTCTCTCTCTCTGTCTCTCTGTCTCTGTGTCTCTGTCTCTGTCTATTGCCCTCTCCCCCAGACTCCAGTGGCCTTCCTGGGCTTCAGAGGACCAATTAAAGCTGCAATATGTAACTTTTTGGGCGACCTGACTAAATTCACATAGAAATGTTAGTTATAGATTAGTTCTCATTGAAAGCAAGTCCGAAAGGTGGTAGATCTGTTCGATATGCGCTATTTTTATGCTTCCTGTTCTTAAGTTTCATTTTTGCGTCTTTTACTTTCGATTTTGCACACCAGCTTTAAACAACTGAAAATACTATATTTTTGGCTATGGAAAATATATTTCACAGCGGTTTAGGTACAATGATTCTCTACACTATATTTGCTTGTTTTGTCACATAAACTGAAATTAGGCAAACTATTAGAATTTTTTTGCAACACTTCAAGACAGGTTATTGTTTGTCAGCATGCACGCAGTATACGTACAAGCATTTAGCCAAGCAGGGAGAAAAACTCCCTTCATTGGCAAGAGGCCTGAGTCTACTCAATGGACTAGACTGACACCAGCATAATTCCAAAACCTCACCCATCAGACAGGACAGACAGACAACAGACTGCTTGTCCCTGACGTCAACTGTCCATCGGCGGCTGCGTCCGTCCGACTATTCTCCTCCTCTCCTACCTCTCAAAGGTCAGCGGAGGGGCTGTCAGGACCAATGGATGGCGGACCAATGGATGTCAGGACCAATGGATGGCGGCGCCCTGTCAGGAACACAACATGGTAGGTTATGTAGCAGGTGGACCAGCCTCAGACTGCCAGGCAGCTCTGTAGCTCCCAGGGTCTCCAGTGAGGGGCCGTCACCGATGGGGCTGCGGGGGCCGTGGGGCCCTCATGCTGGGGGAAATATATTTTACTGCCCCCCTCCCTGGGTAATCAATACCACCAGCACTATTATTCTGCCACGGGGCCACGGCTTTTCGACAGCGGATGAGCAGCCGGCGTGTGACAATGAGGAATGTTGTTTAATCCAAGGTCATTAAGCCTCCTCCTCGCCTCCCGTCGGTTGCTTCTTCACTTCCAAAAGGGCCAGCATTATGTTCCTGTTTCTTACCAAAGCAAACATGACATCCCCGGTGGCATTCGTATCAATTTGT
The DNA here is from genome assembly GCA_003317085.1 of Hucho hucho. NCBI lineage: Eukaryota > Metazoa > Chordata > Actinopteri > Salmoniformes > Salmonidae > Hucho > Hucho hucho. The sequence continues at coordinate 48,840 of QNTS01006665.1, read as the reverse complement.
AAAATGACCGCCGCCGGAACTAATGATGTAAGCGGGTGATAGCTGTTATCCGGAGACGGACGGACCCTCATGTTGACTGTTATAGCATGTTTTGCATAATTTAAATGTTTTCGTTTTTTGTCCGATTAGATCCATGGTGTCCTGTTAATGCCTGTCATGTTTGAAGCCTTCCTGATTTCATGTTCTCTGCTGCTAAACTAGACAAACATTTTAAAGGTAATTTGGTGTTTACCGTTAATGCAGTCCCTGCAAAAGCAGGAACATTGCCTTCAAATCAAATTTATTTGTCACATACACATGGTTAGCAGATGTTAATGCGAGTGTAGCGAAATGCTTGTGCTTCTAGTTCCGACCATGCACTCTAAGAAATTCACAACAACTACCTTATACACACAAGAGTAAAGGAATGAATACGAGTATGTACATATAAATATATGGATGAGCGATGGCTGACTGGCATAGGCAAGATGCAGTAGATGGTATGGAGTACAGTATATACACATATGAGATGAGTAATGTAGGATATGTAAACATTATATAAATGGCATTGTTTAAAGTGGCTAGTGATACATTTATTTCATCCAATTATAATTGTTAAAGTGGCTAGAGATTTGGGTCGATGGCTTAACGGCATAGGCAAGATTCAGTAGATGGTTTAGAGTACAGTGTATACATTTGATATGAGTATGTCGGATACGTAAACATTATATACAAAATTGTTTAAAGTGGCTAGTGATACATTGTTGCATCCAATTCCCATGTTTAAAGTGGCTAGAGATTTAAGTCAGTATGTTGGCAGCAGCCATTCAATGTTAGTGATGGCTGTTTAACAGTCTGATGGCCTTGAGGTAGAAGCTGTTTTTCAGTCTCTCGGTCCCAGCTTTGATGCACCTGTACTGACCTCGCCTTCTGGATGATAGCGGGGTGAACAGGCAGTGGCTCGGGTGGTTGTTGTCCTTGATGATCTTTTTGGCCTTCCTGTGACATCGGGTGGTGTAGGTGTCCTGAAGGGCAGGTAGTTTACCCCCGGTGATGCATTGTGCAGTCCTCACTACCCTCTGGAGAGCCTTACGGTTGTGGGCGGAGCAGTTGCCGTACCAGGCGGTGATACAGCCCGACANGGGGCCGGCCCGTCAGGAAGTCCAGGACCTAGTTGCACAGGGCTGGGTCGAGACCTAGGGTCTCGAGCATAATGACGAGCTTGGAGGGAACTATGGTGTTAAATGCTGAGCTGTAGTCGATGAACAGCATTCTTACATAAGTATTCCTCTTGTCCAGATGGGTTAGGGCAGTATGCAGTGTGATTGCGATTGCGTTGTCTGTGGACCTATTGGGACGGTAAGCAAATTGGAGTGGGTCCAGGGTGTCTGGCAGGATGGAGGTGATATGATCCTTGACTAATCTCTCAAAGCACTTCATGAAGACGGAAGTGAGTGCTACGGGGCGATAGTCATTTAGCTCAGTTACCTTAGCTTTCTTGGGAACAGGAACAATGGTGGCCCTCTTGAAGCATGTGGGAACAGCAGACTGGGATAGGGACTGATTGAATATGTCCGTAAACACACCAGCCAGCTGGTCTGAATTTCAATCGCGCTATAGCGCTGAACTTTGGCGATACGGATTGAATCGAGCCCTTTGTGTTTAGTGTTGATTTGAAAAGAAACATTCAGAGCTGCAAATTCAGGGAAGAAACGTTTTTTTAAACTGACCTGTCCTGTGCATATTTCACTGTAGGGGTTGCAGGAGGCTGCTGAGGGGAAAACGGCTCATAACAATGGCTGGAAACCATGTGTTTGAAATAAACTGATAAAAAAAAAGAAACGTCCCTTTTTCAGGACCCTGTCTTTAAAAGATAATTCGTAAAAATCCAAATAACTTCACAGATCTTCATTGTAAAGGGTTTAACAATGTTTCCCATGTTTGTTCAATAAACCATAAACAATGAACATGCACCTTTGGAACGGTTGTTAAGACACTAACAGCTTACAGATGGTAGGCAATTAAGGTCACAGTTATGAAAACTTAGGACACTAAAGAGGCCTTTCTACTGACTCTGAAAAACACCAAAAGACAGATGCCCAGGGTCCCTGCTCATGTGTGTGAACGTGCCTTAGACATGCTGCAAGGTGTCCATACTGTGAGACCCCTAAGACAGCGCTGCATGGAGACAGGACAGACAGCTGATCGTCCTCGCAGTGGCAGACCACGTGTAACAACAGCTGCACAGGATCGGTACATCCGAACATTACACCTGCGGGACAGGTACAGGATGGCAACAACAACTACCCTGTACTCTGGAGCGGGATTGATTTGGAGGTGGAGGGTCCGTCATGGTCTGGTGCGGTGTGTCACAGCATCATCGGACTGAGCTTGTTGTCATTGCAGGCAATCTCAACGCTGTGCGTTACAGGGAAGACATCCTCCTCCCTCATATGGTACCCTTCCTGCAGGCTCATCCTGACATGTCCCTCCAGCATGACAATGCCACCAGCCATACTGCTCGTTCTGTGTGTGATTCCCTGCAAGACAGGAATGTCAGTGTTCTGCCATGGCCAGCGAAGAGCCCGGATCTCAATCCCATTGAGCACGTCTGGGACCTGTTGAATTGGAGGGTGAGGGCTAGGGCCATTCCCCACAGAAATGTCCGGGAACTTGCAGGTGCCTTGGTGGAAGTGTGGTGCAGTCAATGAGGAGGAGATGCACTGCAGTACTTAATGCAGCTGGTGGCCACACCAGATACTGACTGTTACTTTTTTATTTTGACCCCCTTTTGTTCAGGGACACATTATTCCATGTCTGTTAGTCACGTCTGTGGAACTTGTTCAGTTTATGTATCAGTTGTTGAATCTTGTTTTGTTCATACAAATATTTACACATGTTAAGTTTGCTGAAAATAAACGCAGTTGACAGTGAGAGGACGTTTCTTTTTTTTGCTGAGTTTATTTGATACCATTCCACTGATTCTGCTCCAGTCATTACCCCAAGCCTGTTCTCCCCAATTAAGGTGCCACCAACCTCCTGTGCAAGGGATATTGTGAGATATTATGGTGCAACTCTTCACGATGGCCGCCATTATAAAGACTACATGTTCAGTAATACCCTCAACCCACTTCCTTCCCCAGGCACAGCTAAAGGTGCTGACGCTGGTGTGGTTTTTTAGGAATAAGCTTGCAACAAAAAACGATTTTATTCCATGTTTTATTCCTACAGGTTGTTCTCATTGAGATAACATCTCCTTTACGAAGCACTAGCCAACCTCCGGGCCAGACTGAAGAGGAGCCATTGTCTGACGGACTTTGACTGGAATAATAGCTGTTTGAAATGTAAGTGGCCTCCGTTATGCTTGTTTATTTTGCCGACAGTGTGATTTGTGTGTAATTTCCACCTGTGATTGTAGAATCGTGCGTTCGAGCAGATCACTTTTGTCAAGTCGGTGACTATCGTTGGTCACCACCTTTCAAAGTTCATTGCATTATGGGGTGAACAATTGTCTGGCTTGCGCCTACATTTCAACTGCATGAACTTTACATAAATCATGTGATCAAAGGTCCTGACGTTTTGACTGCAAATTTCTGCAGTTGGGTGTTTTTGTTTGACCCATGCAAACTTGACCAAAGACATGACTGAAACAGGAACCAACTTTGCCGTGATTCATGTATACAGTGGATATATACAAATGAATATCTCTCAATTGATTGTACAATGTGTACGTACACAAGGTTTCACTTTGAGTGTGTGACATGGGGGTTGGAGACATGTTTATTTCAACTTTGTAAAGAAAAGCTTTTATAAACAATGGTAACTGGCATGTTGATCTGAGCCCTGCTGTTGGAAAACCACTTTAGAACCCGACTTCATTCGTCTACAGTCGGTTGTTTAGCCACTCAAACGAGCCCAATGTCTCACTACAACTCCTGGGTGTAGTTACAAGGAAGCAAACAGAACGAAACAGGAAAGACCTACCTGGGGTGTATTCATTAGTAGGATTCCGTTGCAAAACGTTTTGAAACGGAAACGTTTACTCCAAACAAAACATTATGCAATGATAACTAGTTTCTATTGGACAAATTCAGGTAGGTCCCTCCCCGTTTCATTGTTTGCTTCCGTTTGGTTCCTAGGGTAAACGGTTTCCGTTGCAAGACGTTTTGCAACAGACTAAACGTTTTGCAACGGAATCAGACTAATGAATACACCCCTGAATTTGTGCAATATAAATATATCGTTTTCATTGAAACCGTGCAAAAGGAATTAATAGAAACTCTAATAGACTAATGAATACACTCCTGGTGATGCTACAGTATCAGGGTTGGTGTGCTTGTAAAATCTTAAGTTTTTGATGCAATCTACCTTTTCCAGGATATCAACAAATCACTAGGCTACTAGCTGTTTGGATGATCGATGACAAAACAATGATTTTTCATTTGCCTAAATCTGTCTCTGGGTTTAAATCCCAGCCTTACAACCAAAAGAATGTGGGTTAATTTCACACCTCTTGTAATCTCTTGCGCTTTAGTGTATGGGTGGATCTCACTCTTGCGCTTTAGTGTATGGGTGGATCTCATTGTTTTGCCATCGATCATCCTTGAGTCCTCGCATCCTATCTCCTTCTTTCTCATTCATCTTTGACCCTCTGTAACTTTCTCATTCATCATTATTTGCGATTCATTCAGGATAATCCGTAATCATGGTAGCATTCACATGAATGTAGAAGTGTATAGAAACATTCTTGTTTGTAATAAAAGTAACTCCAAAATGACACACTACATTATTTACCATTTGTTTCTATTGGGCACAAAATAATCTGAAACAACCAAATGAATGGCAAATGCATCCAACAACTTAGTAGAGTCACAAGCTTGATGTAGTCTTTGCGTGAACATGGGACCAAAAACGAAACTTTTGACTACTTGATTTATATGAATCTTTAGGTGTATCAAATAATGTAGACCCCTACCTTTTTGATTTTCTTTTTGTTAAACAACATCTCTTTATCTAAACAATAGTATTATTATAAAATAATATAATTTCCAAATGTTTTGGACCATAAAATATAGCTTAATATTTGAATTATTTATTTTATACAGTTGTCATCGCTCATCTTTATCAAGGGTGTCAATTTGACTCAACTGTATAATATTATTGTTGACAAGCACATTGCCCTTTTAAAGCACATATATCTCCATTCCACTCCTCTGCTAATATGCTAACACCAGCAAATCCTAGGGCTGTGTTTTCAGTCCAGGACTAGGCCTAGTAAGTGTCTGAGAAACTGGCCCTGAGTGCTCACACTGGTGCGTCTTTAAATGACTTCATTAATCTAATCGTCCACTAATTGGTCAAGATAGCCTTTTCCCCAATGATTTTTATCACAGCTTAATTAAAACAGGCCAGTAAAACCGCTGAAATCATGTCTTGTCTGACCGGCTTGATTGACAGACTGTCCCTGTCGGTGTTCAATTCCAGCCACTCATAACATGTCCTCCCTTTACCCCTAGAAAACACATACACACACACACCACAGACCACACACACACACACACACACACACCAAAAAAATAATTATCCCTTTCAAAGACAAGCAACGTGGCGTCAGATTGCCAGTGACTGATAAATCTTTAATATAAAAATTGTACAAGAATTCTGATACAAATTACAAGAGGTATTTGGACAAAATATGAATAAAATTCCATTTACATCCCAAAACCCATATGCATTTTATGCAAAAACCATAGACCGTTATGATACAGAAAAAGACAAGGAAAGCAACAAAACAAAATCAATTAAGAAAGAGGACCTTTTTTTCTCCTCCAGTCTGCTAATGGGAAAAACCTGTTTAGGAGACATACAGTATTCATGAAGCTGCCAATGTCACCATTATGAAATCAAGAGTGATGCCAGCTTCCCCTGTTGTAGATGCTGCAGTTTGCAGTGTGACTCTGTAGCAATGCTGCTATGCCAGGCAGTGAAAATAAGAGTTGATTGAGATGCAGGCCTCTGGTTGCAGGGCGGTAACACAGCCGTTTAGCACAAAGAGAACCAGACGGCTACAAAAAAGCTTCACTGTGGAAAAGAAAAATGTACACAAAGTCTTTTGAGCTTATTTATATAGAAAAAGTAAGATTGGCATGTTGGTAAATAGTTTGGGTTGACTTGCTGTAATGTTAAGGATTGTGAGATTTTCTTTTGTCAAATAAAATATATGGGTAAAAAGCACATTTTATGCATTCCTGCATGTTTTTTTATTTGTTCCAGGATCATTTACTGTCGAATTGCTGTTACCAAGTTCCGAGGGTAATGTTGGACCACAGCGTATCATCTGTAAAACCACCAGTCTTCCGATGTGTCTTTTGAGCCTCGCCACATTTATTTCTCAAGATGGATGACGTTAACCAGACAGCTCGCAAACATCCCCCTCCACTTCCACTGGTTTAACGTCCTACCCTGCTCTCCGCAGACTTAAACAAAGTGGACACGGGTATACGATCCATAAGGATCACTAGACAACCCCAACTGCTCCATTGCCATCTCTCTCCTTCCCTCTCTCCATCGCTTTCTCTCTCTCTTTCAGTGATGGTGTGTTGTGGGGAAACTGACATTTGGCAGTCGAGTCCCCCTAATGAAATATTAAAGGCTCACTCCACTCAAGCTGGCCAGTGAGGGTTTTAAGAGGCCTTCTCCTCCTGGGGACCAAGCCAGGACAGTAATGGTCCCATCGGCCTGACCACTGGGCTCTGTCCTGGACCCTAGTGGGCTAAAGATGGACAGAAAGAGGGAGGGAGAATTGAGGGCTCAGGCCCTCTCGAAGGAGGGAGGAGAAAATGTACTGTAATGTCTCCCGTGAAGGAGGAGAGGGAGAAGAGTGGAAAAGTCAGGGGGCTCCATCGCTTTCCAGCCAGACAGTCAAGAAGGCTGTCATGGCTTTCTCACTCTCTCTGCCTCTCTCTATCTCTCCTGCCTTGTTAAGTGACTGCCGCAGGTACCAGCCAGACCGCTTTCGTTCTCAGACTGTTCCCTCTGCTCTCTTTTCTCTCTCCCTATCCTCTAGTCTGGCTATTCTGTTCTGGACAGTCTTTTGCGTGTCAGGGCAGTTTTCTCAGCTCATTTGCAAGCTCTCTCTAGGAGCCGTGGCGTGCTGGCATGGCCATCGAGTAAGAGACAGAGGGGCTAGAGATGAGAAGTCAGTGTAAGGGAATTTAATCTCTCTCTGGCACACTAACAGACACACTAACAGACACAGGTCACTGATTGAGCTCCCTGGCTGCTTGAGAGCTCTACAACACTGAATAGGACAAGAGGAATGTTTAAGAGTTTGGGTTCTGCAGTCTTTTTCTCATCAGATCAGGTTGTGAGGTTTAACCGCGCAGGCTAAGGTCACTGGCTACAGCAGCGCTAGTTAAGACTACTCTTAGCTTGTTACAGTCTCACGTTCCTCAATAGACTGCGTGTTGATTCCAAACCAGACTGGTTGGCCTTCCCGAGCTTTCTCCCAGTTCTTTTATATCCACGGTATTCATCAAAAGCCATCTAACACTTTCAAAGAGGGTCTTCCGCACCTCTCTGATTCAGAGGGGTTGGGTTTCAGTTGAATACGTTCAGTTGGACAACTGACTAGGTTTCCCTTTCCACCTTCTTTCTCAACTGCTCTCAGTGCATTCCATGGCAGTCCATTGCGGTCCAACTCAATGCTACATTCCACTGTTCTCCCTAATGAAATGCTAGCGTACTCTGCAGTGACAAGGCTGAAACGCTAACACTGGACAGACTGCTTTATTACATAGAGTGACGGGCTGTGGATGAGCTCGCTCTCTCTCCCCCTCGGGGTGTCCTTGTTTCCCGCCCATCACCAGAGGTTAACAAGTCCTCTTGTTGCCGTCATCCCACTGGCCTGTTAGCAGGGAGTGTGTGTGTGTGTGTGTGTGTGTGTGTGTGTGTGTGTGTGTAAGAGAGAGAGAGACAGCTGTCAGCAGGGTTCCTCGAGTGACACTTCTGTACTTCTCCGGCTGGGCTCGTGGCGGTAAGGTGCAGTACGGTGCGCTGAGCAAATGAGGCAGGCTGCGCCTCAGTGCCACTCCAGGGAGTAGCCGAAGGTTCCTGTACAAAATGTTTCCTTCACCTGGGATAAACAGGCAATTACACATCCTTTTTCTACGGTGATGGCCGTCCAGTGAACTTAATCGTACACTATTAGTCTGTGTCCCTATAGGACCCGAGGAGGGGAGAGGGGAGGGGGGTGAGTGGTGGGTTGAGGGGGAAGAGGAGGGGGGTGGTTTCTCTCAGGGAGGGAGAGAGAGAGCGAGAGAGAGAGAGAGAGAGGTGAGAGAGAGACCGGGAGACCGGTTTGGATCGCTGTCGGCGTCACAGTCCTGTCAGCAACATTCACGTCTGGCGGTGTAATGAAGTGACAAGTGAGTTATTAGACAGATCAGCGTCAGAATGCCTCCAGGTAACGGTGGAACAGCACCTTTTTAATGATACTCACTGTCATCCCTTCCTCTCAAGTCAGCCCTTCACCTCCGCAACCCCTTTCACTCAGATCAGCTCTTTCTCTCTCTCTCTCTCTTCAGAGGGAGGAGAGGGGTGAAGACTGCTGCCAGTGTCGTGGAGGTTAGTTGAGTGAGGAGAAGCTAAGTCTTAAGAGTTTACGCCAACGTGTCCATCAAAGGGTCGATCATGCCCATTGCAAAATTGTTGAAGTCATTAAAAAGAATATATGTAGAACACTTTCATGGATATAACGGGGGTTTGAATACTGTATACCACGTAACACTGCGTTTTTATCCCCTTAAGATAAGCACCAATCAAGAAAGAGGAGCTCTCAATTTTTTCACATCCATAGTAACACGACAAAAACACAATAATAACCATCAACTCAAGGGCATGGAGACCGATCGGTCTTTCTTCTTTTCTTTTCTTGAAAAAAAAAAAAGGAATTCATATTGGACAAGACATCTGCATCAAGATCACATCACCCGCCAATAAATACCCCTTCCCCTGGCTACTCTGCCCTAGTTATCTGAAATATTTGTACCTTAAGATTTGTATGGAAACAAGGAAAATGGCTGAAAATAACTCAGAAAACAGCCAGGCAATGGCGACAGAGTTTCACAGAGTTCACGTTTGAAGCTGACAATCAGCAATGGAAAATTATAGCAAAAGGCTTAAGACTCAAGTGCATCATATCAATTTATGGGGTGTAAGTTGAAGTACAACTGTATGGCGGAAAAATATAATTTGTTTTAAAAACCAATTCTTCTTTTTGTTTTGGTCACAGTTTAAGGACTATTTCTTTGTTTTATAATCAATGTGACATTCACAATACTTCTGATAGGATGGCCATTTCTTGCATGGAAATGTGTATAAAATAATTAAAGGACACTCGAACAACTCTTGTTTTAGGTCACAAATACCACATGCAGTAGAAAGATGAGTCTACTTCAACCTCTGTAGCTAAGTACTGTGATATCACAGTCACACACTGGGTTTACACTCCTTGAAATGAAAATAACACAAACAAAATTCCTTAATACTTAAGTCTTCTGCCTTCAAAAACAGCAGCTGTATTGTAGTCAGTCACGTTACTGTATCTGGAGTAGAAATACTTTTTCTGAATACGATTATTTGAATAAATGGGCCGGATGTTGGGTTTCATTCAGGACAAAGATGGGTCTTCTGTTGAGAAATAGCGTTTTTGAAACTGAACACGTGCACAAAAACAAAAAACTGTCACAAGTATGCTAAGTCATTTCCCCTTGGCACTGTGGCCGTCTATCAGACCCCGAACATCGCGGAAACCAACCATTGCAAAGTCCTCCTTGTAATAATATTACACATCCCGCTTGTATAGTTGCAAAGTGCGAAAAACTGAATTGGTATATTAAAAGCTATAAACAAAAACAAAAGAACAGAGAATGATATTGGTGTAGGAGCCAAAAAAAAGCATGCCGGCAACCTCCGCATATCTAACAAGTAGATACAACAAGTCACATGATCATTAGTTCTTCTTCTAGTTCTCAGTTTTAAAATGTGTTTTTTAAAACTAACATAAATGAGTCAAGCTAGTAAAGATGCTACCTCTTTCTTGCCTACCTTAGCGCTGGAAGTATTGTACTGTAACATAAAAACAAAAAAAAGAGAAACAAAAATAGCTAACAACCATCAAATACAATTGTTTTACACCAATAGCCTCTTGGGACATATTATTTACAAATGAAGCAGTCATGCTCTTGTATGGGGTTTCCTTTAAAAGCTATCATTACACAAATACAACAAGAAGATTTATATATTTTTCATTGTTATTATCATTTCTGCAGGCAACAGTCACAAATAAGAGTTTGAATAGATTCTTTGGAGATGGACAAAAACAAAGACATATGGGAAATAGGAAATGGGGTTTATGGGAAACCGGCAGGGCCAGTTTTTGGAATAAAGACACTTCAAGTGTCTCATCCTCGTTCTTCCAAAGAAGGAAAGGTCAAAAGTCACAACGCTTACTGTATATAGTCACTGGATCTCATCGAAGGGAAATAGAACTGTGGTGCATGACGTCTATGGGTGGTAAGGTGTAGTTCCTGGGGGTAAGAGCTTATGGTTTGGGGTGAGGAGGGAGTCGAGGAAGGGGGTAGAGTTGGCCAGACAGGGGGGCCAGGGGGTTGGGCTAGTCTACCATGGTGGTGAAGGGCACGTTGTTTTTGTGGAGGTTGGGGTTCTGAGAGTGGCGGTTGCGGCTGCGCACCGAGGAGAACATCATGTTGCATCCGGCCACTTTGCACTTGTGCATCTCGCGCAGGTGCACAGTCTTGTAGTGCACGCGCAGGGTCCCTTTGTTGCTGTACACTTTGTGGCAGATGCTGCACAGGATCCCACCACTGCCACCGGTGGAAGACAAGACGGTCGGCGAGGAGGAGGGGTCGGTGCCAGTCAGACCTTCTTCCGATCTTCCTCCGACTCCTCCCTCGCCGACCTGGTCCCGCTGCCCCCCTGCCCCTGCCTGCCCCGGGGCATGCTGGGAGCAGTCCTCCCCGTCGCTGACCCCTCCCTCCTCCCCATCCTCCTCCAGGTCGTCCAATAGGATGCCCTCGTCGCTGCCCTCGTCCGACTGGCGTGATGAATGGACTGACCCGCTGGACTGAACGCTGGACGCGGTGCTCAGGTCCAGCACCATGTAGTCGTCTTGGGGGCCACCACGGTGGTAGAAGCCGTTGGTGTGGGGGTGGTGGAGGGGGTGGTGGTGGTGGTGGTGGTGGTGGTGATGGTTTAGGGGGTGGTGGTGGGGGTAGTCGGTGCCTGCCGGGGAGCTGGCGTCACGGTTCAGCCCTCCTCCCCCCAGGCTGGCACCGCCAATGCCCGCCCCTGCCATGGTGTCCAGGCCCAAGTGGTGCCCGGCGTAGATCTTAGCCAGGAACTCGGCGCGCAGGTCCTTGGGCAGCGGCGTGAGTTGGGGGTCCAGGACAATGTCGTCCAGCTCTTTGGTAAGCAGTTTGCGATGCAGGTTGATGTTGGAGCTGTGCCTGGTTGAAAGACATAATGAAGGGGGAGGTAGAGAGAGATCGTTTTCATAAGAAAAGGGCTAAACAAGTTGTCAAATCAAGCAAAATGGTGTTTCAGCGCTTTAAACAACGACTGGAGTGGTAACATTCTCCGAAAGCTCTTCTTAGAAAGAGGATACATTTTGCATTCCAAAACATGTGTTCTGTCTCGCCCAACACATGCACCTATGCTTGGAATTCTAAGTATTTTAATGATATTGTATCAGTCACTACATTTTCAATAACCCTCCTCTCTTCCTGTCCTCTTCACTAACCCCTGACCTCACGCCAGACAAAATAACTACTAAACGATTCACCTTGTTCTAGAACCTCTCCTCACTCTTTACCTTACTTACTTAACCTATCAAGAGGAACCTATGTTGAAATGGGTTCCAATGCCCTCCCTTTTAGGTGAGAGAAACTCGACCCAGTCCTTCTCTTAGTGTTCCCCTAACTGGTCTAACGCGTTGTGGCGAGAGCATCCCGCCACGGTGTTTACCACAGTCAGCACGTCTAGCACAGCCCCGCTGCAAATCCAATAGACTCTGACTCAATTAAATACTCCACCATATTGAATGGGAGTTTATCAATTGATTGGAGCTGTGGTAATGCGATAATCGAGGGAAACTGGATAGCGTATTAGATCTCCAACAGCATTATCACACTGGCTCCCTATTGGAAGTGGCTTAATCAGGCCCCCCTTTTTAAACATATGATCCCCATGTATCCCCTTCGCTTTAAGAAATACAAATGGCCGCTTTTTCACACAGAGAGCAGTAGTATCTCATAACGCCATCGAATTCACAACAAGGAAGTGTAAGCCTGGATCTGGTGTCGTGCTAAAGCTTGATAGAGCTAAAGGGTATTGTTTGTGAGATGTAGCAGTCTGCATTGCAAAGCCATGCCAAAAGATGTGAGGTACAATGTGTTTTGACAGCTCAAATTCAATGCTTCTTCCCTCCAATTCCACAGTTGCCATTTCAGACTGGGAGGGATGCAGGCCCCACCACAGCAAATGTCACAATAAAATGGACAAAGAAAAGTAAACATTAAGTGAGTAATAACTGGTGCCAGATATGGAATTGGCACAGTATACACATCCCACTGTCCACAATACAACATGTTAGGGGACTTTTCAAATGAAATCAAGACTTCTAAAGTGAAATTAAACAAAAGTAAGCAATGACTAAGGAATATCAAGCAGTGGTTTTAAATGTGAGGGGGTTTCATGCAAGGCAAGGGGCACGGTGGAGGGTGTGACAAACTAAAAAACTAAAAACAGACGTCCTTGGCAGGACAGGACGAGGGCAAATGGATTCACAATGTATAGTAGAGCTTACCAGCAGTGCCATGGTTGATGCAGTCAAAAAGGGTCCCTTGCCTTTAATTATTTAGTTCCCTATCGGACATTCTCCTGCAAGAGGGTAAAAATAGTATACATTCATTGGAATGGAGGGACCCTTTCTTTCTGTGTTACAAGAGGAAGCAAACAGGAGCACCGTCCACTTGAGCATTGTCAGCATCGAGGAGCGGGGAGAATCGATTGGCCGTGGTTGTCACTGAAGTGTGTGCCTGTGCGCGCAAGCGTGTGTGTGTGAAAGAGATTTGAGAGAGAAAATATACAGTACATTCATGTTCTGAGACTCATAAAATCTTAGCCCTCTTCTTTTAACCTATGATAACAGTCTGATACACAGATGGTGTTATGTTCAGGTCCAAATAGTCATGATTCATTGTCTCCTAATGTATCCCCGTGTAGATGGAGAAATGACTGTTTCCACGACCAATAAACAAACAATTGGGTCTAGACAGTCAGTAGAATACTGTCATAAAATATTTTGTGACACCGATTACATTCAATTTGATTGTTTTTAGTGGGGATGCCAACATTAGCATTAGCTGATGTGATTGGGCCGTATGCTGTTAATGATGCTCGGGTAGGCGGGTCCTTTGCAACATGTCTCCACCCCTAAAGCCACACCCCCACACTGCTCATAAGCTCTAGTCTGCCATGGCTCCCTGACTGATAAGGTTAAAACACATGCTAAGTGCCATGCAGTAAGTACCCTGAATTACTACAATATTACTAAGCACTACTGCATCAGCCATATGTCATTACTGTGATATCAGCATTTATACTAGATCACTATATCAAAACAACAACTGAATAACAAACACACAATCCATCTACATTGTACATTTATATGTCCCTTCTGGTCGTTATACTGTCATTCACAAAGACCACATACTGACCATGAGGGTGGGGGGGAAAAGATGTGTTAAGTAATCAAACAATTAGTGATTACTGTTTAAAATAAATAAATAGATTGTTCATCTGCATCTTTGGAACAATCCAAGCCTGTGGAATATGGCGTGAAAAATGGCTGCGGGAATAGACTTTGAGGAGCAGTTCACCTGCATCATATTCACTGGAAGTGTATCAGTCTGGAGTTTTATTCTTGGGGGTAGATTTTCCTCATTTAGAGGACATACACAGATTCCTTCATTTATCAGATTTAGCCTCTCTGCCCCATCTCCCTGTCTCCATCACTCTGCCACCACCATTTCACTTCCCTTCTTCCCCATTCCTCTACCCCCCCCAAACCAAACTCCTCCATTCCCTCACTCCCTTCTCCACCTCTCCCTCCCTGATGACCAGTAATGTGGCAGGAAAACCAAATTGACAGTCTCATTTTCGCCCAAAGACGGGGGAGGCCTCTTGAGAGGCCATTTTGTTTGTGCAGAGTAGGAGGAGCGGGAGAGAGAGAGGCTAGCTAGCGAATGCGCCTGTCCCAGCCAACGTTAATCATCTTTAGGCTCCCGTCTCTCCTCCAATGGCCCTGTCCTTCCCTCTGTACCGGGTGTGTGTGTGTGTGAGAGTGTGCACTGTCTAAATGAGTCGTAATGAGCAAAGTGAAGTCATATTAAATTGACGCTGATGGTTCTTTGCCTCTGCTGTCATGTGGGGTTGCTATGTGATGAGGTTTGGAGTGGAGAGGTGGGAGGATGATCGAGGGGTTGGGTAACACATTCATCATTATTTGCCTTTATTCTCTACTAGCTATACTACCTCAGCAACACACACTGAAGTTCAGTTCAGACGTAGCTGGAGAAACTTGATAAAAAAAAAGTTCATAAAAGGACTATTCCTCTCAGGGGTTGGTTACACAGACTCCATATACACGCCATAGAGGTTTAGATAGAAGGCTAAGTTACAGATCACATCAACAAAGCCCTGTCGTTATATTAGCCTACAATTACTTACAGAATGTGAAATATTTGTGACGCTTATTGTTCCAAACGAAAGCCTTCTGAAAGTGATTCTCTGATTATATTTTTGTCTTTATCCACAAAACCCAAATGTATCAAAGATAAATGAACATAAAAGGCCCCTTTCATAGTGTAATGTCATTAACATACTGTTCATCAGTAGATATTTTGTATTTTGAACTTGGGGATCTGTGGTTAAATTAAATAACACATTCTCTCTATAAATGAGCAGGCCTTTGTTGAAGCATGGCAAATCAAGAGACTGCAGCTTCACTGAAGTTTTACCAGAGACTGGGCCCACATGGCTTGAAGGGAGCAGGGGAGAAGAGAGAGGAAGAAGAGAGAGAGAGAGGGGCAGGAGGAAGAGAGAGAGAGAGGGGCAGGAGGAAGAGAGAGAGAGAGTGGCTCTCAAACGTAATTAATATTCACTCTCTGCTTCCCTCCATCCGTGTGGGGACGAGGGGCCGCTGCACACTAGTGCATCATGGGAAATAAGTGGGAAAGCACCTGGTGACAGAGGCCTCCGATGGAGGGATGAAAATGAATAAAACAAGGAAGAGTCTTAATATAAACATGTAGAAAAAGGGAGAGGGAGGCCCTGTCGTTGATTTAGGAAAATATGATTAACGAGGATAATAAGACCGATGATTACTGGTCGGCACGCCTTTCAGACGTTAATCACACTACCGCTGCTGCCACTGGTGTGTGTGTGTGTGTGTGTGCGCGCGCCGCCCTCCACAATAAATATGCAATCATTTACCTCTGAGCTGAGCGCCTGGTGGCCAGGGGGCTGGAGGGAAACACTGTACTGTTACTGATGTACAACTAGCAGCTAGATGTCAGAGGACACTCTGTACTCTATTAGACGTGTGTGTGTAAAACAGCAGTGTGCTATGTTGTTTATCCTGTTAGTTAACCACGCTATTGATCTGTATCTTTACATCTACGTCACCATGTAGATTCAAAATGCCCCCCCCCCCTTCTCTATTCAAACGCTTGCGACACTATTGTCATTTCCCATTGTCTTTTTGTTGTTTCCCTCAAATATTAATATGATACCGTAGATCAAATGCTCTTCTAATCCTCCCCTCTTTAATTCACTCCGACACCGGGGCTTTTGAAGGTAGCTTTCGTTTGATGCGCCTACCTACGTTCCTCTGGGGTGTCACTCCGCTGTAGAGAAATAATTGACTAATGGGATATGCTGAGGTACCTGGACAACCTCCTGTTGTTGGTATTGACGTCAACATCTCGCTGTGAGGAGAGAGAGGAGAGGTGGTGGGGGAGAGGAGGAAGCTGGTTATTAGCACTGCATATTACAGAACTGGATTTTGCATACATTATCTGGTTGGAAACAAATGTCTGGGTGTCCCAACAGATTTAGGCTCAGATACTGTGTTTCTGTTGTTAGAGAAATTTGACATTCTAAAGCTCAAATACAAGGGATGAAGAGAAGGCGTCCGGTTTGGTTCACTGAGATTAAATATCATTATTCTGTGATATAATGACTAGATTATTATAGATTACTGGATTATATTGCATTAAATGTATTTAATTAATCATATTTATCAGATTATTTGAAATATTATTTGAATTTGTGCTAAAATATAATAATGATTGGTTTCATAATATCAGAAATAATATGTTATTAGCTGTGGAATTTGTAACATTTTGTAGTGAATCTTACAAATAATGTAATTTGAAACTACTCAAACTTTATGTAGCAGCAAACCAATGTCTGAGGCGTTGTGGTTTCACAATCCTTCCTCCACAATAATATTATCAGAGGGGAAAAGTCCTTATGAAAACGACCAAATTATTTTCCCATGTTACAACTACAATTACACTGCAGCATGTATTATGTAGTTAAGGGATTACCCAGGGACACATCTGATTGGTGTTCGGCCAGAGCCCTGACTATAGCTTCAATAACCCACAATTCCTTTGGCCCCGCGATACCCCTCTGTTGTTACGCTTCTCTCCTTATTCCATAGGAGCGGCAGGCTTAGTAATACATCCCATATGCTACCAGGAATTTATCCACCACACAAAAGATCTGTCCCGAATGGCACCCTATTTCCCATATAGTGCACTACTTTTGACCAGGGTTCTGATCACAAGTAGTGCACTATATAGGGAATAGGGTGCCATTTGGGACACACTCAAAGTATGGAAACAATAGTGTACTTGTGTGTAACTCACCCACAATAGTGTAACTCACCCACATCTTGGTCTAAGACCGTCTTCCTTCTAAGATTCATATGTTCACAGCAGTGATTGTCCTCTCTTCCTGCTACACACCTATCTATTCGTCAGGGCCTTATGCTAAAGCGCTTCTGGAATTTATACGCTTGTGTTTCTGGTTATTGAGTCAAACTGTCACTAGGGCAAGATTCTACAGTCACTGTGACACCGTGTCTGTGAGCGTGGGATGAGGCTCATGCTTCACTATAAACCAAATCCCTTACTGTGAGTGAGTCAGAGGATCCTAACTAGTATTGTTTTTCACTGTATAGTTTTTCCCACCACTGTCATCCCCTCCTCGTTTAGTGTTTTTTTAAAGGCCATTACAGGGTCACCGCGGCAGATGCTAATACAAGTGGGGAGCGCTAATGTCGGAGAGCGCCCAATAAAAAAGATGAACGGCTAAATGATATCGTTGGGAGACAAGCTGGGGCAGTGGTCGGGAAGGATGACTGCTCTGATTCATAGTTCTACCTTGACTTCCACTGAATAAGGAAGTAGGCCGCTGAATTAGGCCTCCTCATTGGTCAGTTTGGCCATGTGTGTCCAGCTCCTGAGCAGGTATTGGTCAGCTTACTCGCCACTCATTCTGAAATCTGTTAGTCATTGGGATGCCTCGATACCATTGGTGTTTCTGTCATGGTAATTTAGTATCTAAACATTTGTTGAGATGTCTGTTCGCTGTGGGGAGGCTGTTATTGGGAATGTATCAAACCATTAGGTCAGGGCTATTTGGTTAATATCATTTTATTTTTGTGCAATAAAGAGACTAATTAAAAATACTGTGTGCATTTCAATAAATGAGTGACTCTCTGTAAGACTACATGCATCTGTAGGAGCGCATCAGCTTTTGAGAATGTGTAACTGTGTGGGGGAGTTTATACGTGTGTGTGTGTGTGTGTGTGTGTGTGTGTGTGTGTGTGTGTGTGTGTGTGTGTGTGTGTGTGTGTGTGTGTGTGTGTGTGTGTGTGTGTGTGTGTGTGTGGTTATGCGAGACAGCAGGCCTCTCGTGCCCCGGGCGCTCCCTGTCCCTAAAGCCGCGTCAAAGAGGGTAACGAACTAACGTATTATCCGCGGCTGCGTCAAACACACGCATCGGCACGGCAACGCATCCTTTAATAACACTTCCTGTCATCTCCCTGCTGTCGGCACCAGCTGCGTCAGGTGAGCGGCATGATTTCACCTTCTCTTCTCCTCCGCTAAATGCTGTTTTACCTGTCTCTTCTCCTCCATCCCCCCTCTCCCTCCCTCTCTTTTCCGCTAACACTATAACCCATCTCCTCCCTCTCATCCACCTACTCCATCCCCTCTTCCCCTCCCTCTATCCCTGCCTCCATCCCTCCCTGAACAAGTCCCAGAGTCACCTGCTCTATTTACTTGGTGCTAATGAACAAACAGGAACAGAATGAACAGATGCCACTGAAACAAGGAACTTAATAAAGGCCCCGGGGGGAGGGGTGGAGAGGGGAGGTGGGTGGGTGGGTGGAGGTTGCTGTTGAGACAAAACAACTCTGAGGAAAAACTAGAGGAGAAAAAACTCCTCAGAGAAGCAAATTAGATTAGGAGGGGGAGAAAACACACTCGCTCTTTATCTAAATAAAAAGTGTCACTTGTCACCACGGCGTGCTCTAACACAATAACACATGTTTTTATCTCTCTTTCTCCAGAGGAGCTGGTTGAGTGAGGCTTCCCCTCTTCTAGAGCTCTTGAATGTGGTATGTGTCATTATACTGGGAGCAGAGGCATGCTCTGACCGTGTGTGTGTGTGTGTGTGCGCGCATGCGTGTGTGTGTGTGTGTGTGTGTGTGGCTCTGCTAAAGCGATAAAGAGATGCATTTGTTACACTTGAAGTCATGTCTATTTTCAAGGGGCATTGGGGAGGAGATTAATTTACATTTCCTTTCAAGGGCCCTTTTTACACCGACATCCCACTGTGAAGAGAGACTGGTCCGTTCAGTCAAATGGACATGCTTATTTACACAGTGGTCAGGGGAATAGACCTGGCAATGTCACACACAAGGCCTTTAATTCTGTTTTTTTATGATGCTAATAACAATGCTAATGAGTCACTATCGATGCCATCATGGGGTCGTTGTTGAGAGTTTGAATTCCCTAAGTTACCCTAGTATCCCGACGCATATGGTAGGCTGTTTTCAAACCACTCTTAGGCCAGTCGAAGTCTAACGTCGAACATCCCCTCATACAAAAAAAAACGAAACAAATGTTAGCAATTCCTTGGAGAGCTAAATGCTAGTTGCTAGCCCAGGGCACTTTGATGTTGTGTAGCCTCAGCATGTGTTGTGTTCTGGCGTCAACCTGCTGCTAGTTTTAGCGGGCGGGTGTATTCTGGGAGTGTGTGTGTGGATAGGGTGGATGTGCGAACAAGCCCAGGTAGGTAAAGCGTGGCTAGCCTCACCTCCTGGAGCAGGGCGCTAATACATGCAGTGGCTTGACAGACCGCTGTCTACGTTAATGTATGCTACCTCACCTGTCAGTGACAAGGTGAGTGAGGGGAGGTAAACAGGGGTAAGGTTGTGTGTGTGTGTTCTGGCGATGACACCCTACTTCTCTGAACTTTGACACGACAGTCAACAGATGCCACTGTATACCTGTTAAATTCTAAAGTGTATATCTGCCAATGGTGCGTTTCTCTTAACATATGGTGGGTGACGCCTTAATCATTTCCCTTCATCGAAGTAAGAAAAAAGTTGACCTCACTGCAGTTGAGTAGCTCACCAAGAAAACGCATCTACTGTCCTAAACTTCCCCGTTACTAATTCCACAATTACTGACATGATGAAATGTCAAATAAATGATATATGCACCATACATCCACAACATTGTCAACGTTTCTAATTACATCATGTAATGTCACAATGAAAGGACAAAACATGTAATGAATCTACCTGTAGTGAATGCCTGAATTGTTAGTATTATATATATATATATATATATATATATATATAGTACCAGTCAAAAGTTTGGACACGCCTACTAATTCAAGGGTTTTTCTTTACTTTACTATTTTCTACATTGTAGAATAACAGTGAAGACATCAAAACTATGAAATAACACATTTAGATTCAAGTAGTAACCAAAAAAGTGTGTCCTTGTTTTTGAAAGAAAAGCACATTTTTTGTTCACTAAAATAACATCAAATAGATCAGAAATACAGTGGAGACATTGTTAATGTTGTAAATGACTATTGTAGCTGGAATTGCCGATTTTTATGCATTATCTACATAGGCGTACAGAGGCCCATTATCAGCAACCATCACTCCTGTGTTCCAATGGCACGTTGTGTTAGCTAATCCAAGTTGATCATTTTAAAAGGCTAATTGATCATTAGAAATATTTTGCAATTATGTTAGCACAGCTGAAAACTGTTGTTCTGATGAAAGAAACAATAAAACTGGCCTTTTTTTGACTAGTTGAGTATCTGGAGTATCAGCATTTGTGGGTTCGATTACAGGCTCAAAATGGCCATAATTGCAAAAGGGTTTTCTAATGATCAATTAGCCTTTTAAAATGATAAACTTGGATTAGCTAACACAACGTGCCATTGGAACACAGGAGTGATGGTTGCTGATAATGGGCCTCTGTACGCCTATGTAGATATTCCAGACGTTTCCAGCTACAATAGTCATTTACAACATTAACAATGTCTACACTGTATTTCTGATCAATTTGATGTTATTTTAATGGACAAAAAAATAGCTTTTCTTTCAAAAACAAGGAAATATCTAAGTGACCCCAAACTTTTGAACAGTAGTGTGTGTATATATATAATATTTTAGTTGTATTGTTTGTATATCGTTGTCTCAAATTCTTGTTTTGTTACTTGTCATGTTTTTTTGTGGACCCCAGGAGAATAGCTGCTGCCTCTGCAAAAGCTAATGGGTTTCCAAATAAACAAATGAATTAATAACACCAGTTGGATCATAATATTCATTCATACTCTACTGATATTTAAATAATTAGTCCGAAAAATGGAGGCAGTCAAATTAAAAACCAATTGTAAGCCAAGAAAAAAAGACACTGTTAGTGTGTATATGTGTGTGTGTGTTGTACGACACTCACCTGTCTCTGCTCCGTCGGGAGGGGAAGGCAGCGTTGCAGCCGGACACGGTGCACACGTGCATCTCTTTGAGGTGCACGTTCTTGTAGTGCAGCTTTACGCTGTAGGAGCTCTTGAAGCTCTTCTTGCACACATAGCAGATCTTGGGGTCGTTGGAGTTGGGGCTGGTGCACAGTTCTCCCTCGGGGGAGTGCGAGGAGGGGAACTTGGGCGGGCTGGCGCCGTAGCTCATGGAGGAGATGAAGCTCTCGTGCAGGGCGGCCATGCTGGCGGCGGCGGCTGCTGCGGCCGCCATGCCCCCATTGTAGAGGCCGTACTGACTCATGCAGAACATGTCGTAGGTGGGGTCGTTGAGCTCCTCCTTGATCTTGATTGCGGGCTGGTGGGGCGAGGGTGAGGAGCGGCTCTTGGAGTCTTCCATCTCCTTCCTCAGCTGCGCCTCCTCGTCTCTGGCCTCCTGGTCCTCCTGGTCCTTGTCCAGGTTGTTGCCTCCTCCCACTCTGGAGCTCCTGGAGGAGTTGAGCCTCAGCCTCTGGTGCTGCTCCTCCACCTCCATCATCTCCTCGCGGTAGAACATCTTGGAGTCCGACGTCTCCGAATCGTTCTCAAAGTCTCTCTCGTGGTCCTGGTCCTCAGAGGTGAAGCTGTCCATGCAGCGGAGCTCACCGCCTGGGCCTCCTCTCTCACCCCTGCCACCCTCTCCACCGGGTCCCTCTTCCCGGCAGTCGTCCTGGTCGTGCCTCATCAGGTGTCCCCTCATCAGGCCTGGGCTCATCTCGTCCTGGGAGGGGGACTGGTGCCCGCTGCCGCCGCTGTGGTGGCCGTTGTTGTTCCCTCCGCTGCTGTTGTTGTTGTTGCGGTTTCCGTTGATGTTGTTGTGGTGGAGGTGGGAGGAGGGGTGGTGGTGGTGATGGTGGTGGTGGTGACAGCTGTCGTCGTCATCGTCGTCTTTGTCCTCATCGTACTCGTCCGCCACGTCAATCACCTCCTTCTCGATCTTCACCGGCATGCTGGACTTACGGGGCTTCTTCTTGGGGGTGGGGTCTGTGTTGGTGGCAGCAGTTGGTTCCTGCTGAGGGATACTGGGGGTGGGCAGCCTGTGGTGGGACATTGGCCCACCTTCAGAGGACATATTGTGGGCGTTGTGGGAGGCTACGGCCGCAGCGGCAGCCAGGAGCTGATGCTGCTGGTCCATCAGAGAGGTGCTGTTGGTAATGGAGGGCAGGATGGGGCTCGTGGGCAGCGACACTGGAGGACTGACCAGGTGCTGTGGGGACAGCAGTGTGCGGTAGAAAGGGGGCACCGGCTGGATGGGCTGCACCGACTTCAGGGAGGGGAAGACCAGTGGGCTCTGCAGGGGTGACTGGAGCAGGGGGTCCAGGGGCGGGGTGGCGAAGCCCAGAGGCGGCCGTCCGGGGCTGGTGAGGGTGAAGCCGCTCTTGGCGCTGGAGATGACGGGCGTGCCAGGGCCCGACCCACGGATGAGGTCCTTGTCGCGGTTGTTCCTCAGCATGGGCATGTGCAGGCGCGGGTTGGGGTTGGCGCTGTGGCGGTTGCGGCTGCGCAGCGAGCTGAACACCATATTGCAGCCCTCGATGGTGCAGCGGTGCTTGATCTTGAGGTGCACGGCGTTGTAGTGGATCTTCAGTGTACCTTTGTCGTAGAAGGTCTTGCCGCACGAGTTGCAGCACACGCGGCCCTTGCGCGAGGTGGCTCCCATGCGGCGCATGCGGTGCATCTTGGAGGAGAAGGAGGAGTGGGTGATGCTCTTGGACTGCTCGCTCTTCACAAAGTGGTGGTGTGCCTGGTGGTCGTTGAGGGAATTGGACCTAGGCCGTGGGGTCCCGGGTTGTCCCTGGCCTTGCTGCTGCTGGCCTTGTTGTTGTTGTTGTTCCGTCTGCTGCTGGGACGGCTGGCTGGAAGGAGTGGGTGAGATGGGTGATGCCCGGTTGTTGGGCTCCTGTTTGGGTTCGATGACATTGTTCATGCCCCCCAGGGCTCCGACGCGGCTGGGGCTCTGGCCGCTGCTGCGGAAAGGGCTGAGGGATACTTCGGACTCGCTGCTCTCCACCGGCTCGCCCTGGTTGGGTAGGCTGGCCTCGCGGTCCCGGTCGTGGAGGCCCCGGAGGCCCGACTGCTCCAGCGCCAGGCCATTTGGGGGCAGGCCCAGCATGGGGGCTGACACAGGGTTGATGTACTGGAACGGCAGCAGGAAGGCCAGGCTGTTAGGGATGTTCTCAAAGTGGTGGATGCTAGACGGGCTGCTGGTCTCCATGTGGTTGAGGAGGCCTGGGCTTCGGCCGCGTCCCGTGCTGTTGCTCTCGATGAACGTCCGGATGCCTGAGTCGGTCTTGGAGGAGGGCACTGTGACTGCCTGACCCTCCTTCTCCTGGATGGCCATCAGCTCCACGATGGACTTGGTCTCTCCGAAACGAAGGAACTGCTGCAGGGTGATGATCTCCTCTTCCCGAGACATAATGGACCAGCGGTCCAGCACCTTGCCCGCAGCATCCTAGAGGCCCAATGGAAAGACGAGAGAATAGACAAAACACACAAAAGTTATTGATTGTGCATAATCACTGTGGTCGGTCTGAGGTCGAGAGGGAGCGGGGAGGAAGGGAGTAGGGAAGGGGTGTTGTTCTCGGCTCATGAAATTCAGAGGCCCCTGAAGCGACAAGTAAAGATTGATAATAGAGCTCTGATAATAACCCTCCTCCTCTTCCCTGTCCCTCTTTCCCTTCCTCCTTTCTCTCCTTCCTTCTTTACCTTTCATCAGCTATGCATACACAGTCATTAGGCACACAGCGAGAGGAACAGGCAGAGTTTAATAAAGTCTAAAAGCAAACAAATGGAGACTGCTGGGGCTGGTGGGCTATTAACGGGTACCTGTGAATTCTAACCATTTCTGGGGACGTTGATCTATTCGCTGTGAGACTGTTTAACAAAAACAGCCCGTGAAAGATGTGAACTCTCGCTGAGAGTCCCTCAGAACAGCGCACGGCACGCAGCTCCGCTATGTTTACTGCCGCGGTGACAGCCGGGGAGAGAAAAGGCTGCTAAAAGAAAGAATGGATTAATTAGCGAGAGCCAGTAATCATGCCTTGCTACTTGGCAGCCATTTTTGGTAGTTTACTCTTATCTCTAAGGGAATCCAATGAACAAAGTAAAATTAGGAAGTTAGGAATATCAGTCTATGGGGGGCTAAGTCAATTTGGACATTAAAATAAGAACACCCATGTTTATTTAAGTGCGTCTTTGGAGGTGGCACCGATCTGGCATCACGTTCATTAAGAACAGACCTGGGGTCAGTCTTTACTGTGATTTATGTTAATGAGGTTTGCGGGATACATATCTTCCATCAGATTCAATACTAATGAAGCAGGCATACTTTATCAGTGTGGCCGTGTCAAGAGGAAAACGCATGTGCTTGCATTTACACTGCCTATGGAGAGAAGGCGGGAGGGAGCGGGAAATGTAATGAAGTAAATGTTGACAGGACATATTTTACATTGGCCTTGGTGTTTCCCAACCCTGTGCTTGTGGAGCCCTGTGGAAGCGTGGGAAACAAAGTTTCCATCCTGGGAGAACAGAATGGCTCCGATGGGAGAGCTCTAAGCGTAATTCCAAGAGGAGCACTTTCCTTGGCGCCCGTGTCTTTTGGAGATGGTGCTATTAACCACAGAAAAATTAAACGCCTCGAGTTTTGAACAAACATGTGCGTCAATTGCCAAACGTCGAGACATGGCAATGGATTCTGGGAAAGGAATCTTGGCAAGACCTGAACCTGAACTCAAGGGGTTTGCGGTCGGGCTCAGAGCTTTGATACACAGAATACTGACCCAGTTCTGTTGTCTCCCACTCTGAACCCACTGGTGGAACCCAGCAAATCACTAACAGAGATTATGACACATCCTGTCAACTAAACAACGTATTTGAATGACAGACTTTAACAGGTGTTAGTATGAGATTCAACATTAGTGCTAATAAATTATCTAGACATTTTATTCAAACTTAAGTCCCACATTGCTTGTTCACACGGGGAAAAAACGGGTCTGTGTGCACTACAGAGCTGCTACTTTGTGAATGGTGTGAGTGTGTGTGTGTGTGTGTGTGTGTATTATATGAGTGGTGGGGATAAACACTACAGTTCACTCTGCATGGTCCTGTGGGACCTCTGCGGCCCAGTCGAGTGTGACTTCAAGGGAACGACGTAGTGCAACCACAACAATTAGAGGCAACGCTAGGGTACTGTTCCCCGTTCACACCCCGCTCCTTCTCTCCTGCCTGGCAGAATCTATCAGAGATACAACACTGGAGTCTAAAAGGGTGTAAAAATACAACACCACAAAGCGCAAAGGGCCTTAAAGGGAAAAACACAAGATAAATGTTTAACAAGACAGAGAGAGAAAGAGAGAGAGAGAATGGAAAAGGAAGTGTGTGTGTGTGTGTGTGTGTGTGTGTGTGTGTGTGTGTGTGTGAGAGAGAGGAGGGGAGGGTAGAGAGTGGTTGCACATCATGCCGTTAGACATAGAAGCCAAATGAATCCTTGGGAGACGGAACATCAATAGTAACTGGGGTTATTTGTTGTTAAATATACATAAAAACATTTTACACTTTTATTCTGTGTGTGTGAGTTTTTCGCCTGGAGGTATATAACTTTAAATTCTAGCCCGTGCACTATTATTTCATAGCTGCATGGCCGTTGGGGCATGTGGATTTCCATCGAATTCCATTGAAAAAAGCTAAATTAGAAAGTGTATAATTAGGCAGAAAGATAAGAAATAGAGAGAATTGCTCAGAAATAGTCACTGAAATGTACAACGGGAGTCGTAGAATAAGGGTCACATATGTTCATTCACTGACAAGTACACAACAGGCACAAGGGACACAAACTCACCAAATGATTGGGGCAGAATGGAATAGCTATGACACATTCCAATATACGTGGTACTATTCTGGATGTGTTACCTGTTACAAAGTGACACTAATGAAATACAATACAGCAAATTCTGTCAGAGGTAGGTTATGGATTAGACGATGCCCAGTAAAAAGGTAGGCCTACACTGCGCAGATTAAAGGTACACTGCGCAGATTAAAGGTACACTGCGCAGATTAAAGGTACACTGCGCAGATTAATCAACAATAAATGTTCCTCACTTACCCTAACCCCCGAGGACAGTCAGCCATCGCTGTTTCAAAGGTTCAAAGGTCACGCCACCACTTGACAGTCCTAGTCCCCTTAAAAACCCACCACACGCAATTTATCCTTGTGCTTCCCATCCCTTCATCCCTGCTTGTTGTTCAATCACGATACAGGTCAGTGCTACGGCTATGGAGAGAGCGAGCGAGAGAGAGAGAGAGAGAGAGGGCCCGTACTGCAGTGGGGGCTAGGAAAACACACACGGCCCGGCCTCCGTCCACTATTCTGCTCCGCTCCAGATGCTGCTGGAGCACAGTCAACAGGGGCTTAGGCCACGGAGGGGGAGAGACGGCTAGAGACAGAGCGAGGGGAGAGAAAGACAGGGAGGGAGGGAGAGATAGATGGAGAGAGGGTGAGGGAGAAACTCAAGCTTGCATGTACTGAACCCCACACCAACCAGAGTGAGTGAACAATATGAGGGGATAAGCGTGACTACAGTTCCTGGTCCAGGGGGAAGCCTCATGTGCTTTTTATTGCAGAAACTTCTCATTATTATTCAGCCATTTTATAACCTCTCTCTGTGTACGCTATGTAATAGTATATTTTGCAATAACGGGTTTTACGGTAACACTATCAATGTACAGCCCACAAGAGCTGGGCAACAAAAAAGACTAAATAAATAGTAACAGATAAGAAAACATAACATATTCGACAATGAACAAGAACATTTCATTGCATATTTCAGTCAAAGCGATGCTATTTGATGGTGTCATGACTGGGCTTCATGTCTTTAACATACAAAAACGAATCTTTAGCACTTTTGTGTAAACAGACTTAAACTGCGAGACTCGATCCACGTTCCAACACAAAGATATGCAATGATAACCCCACTTGTAAATCAAACGCTGCTTGTTAAGTGAATGCTAACTTCCTAGAAGATGAGAAATGACATCTAACACCACAATAGCTAGTGTGTGTGTGTCTGTGTGTCTGTGTGTGTGTGTGTGTGTGTATACACACTGTGTACATATCATATCTCAGAGCCTGGGTGATAGAAATTCCGAGACAGCTCATGTACATATTTGCACACAAACACAAAGTCCCTGTAGTGTTAACCACCTCTTGCAGCCCACTCTGCATTAGTGCATTATCTTAGCCACGCCGCTGCAGCGTGAGTAACAAATGGGCCATTAGAAGCACTTTTTACAAGGAGGCACTCATCTCCCAATTAGCCTAATGTTGGCCCTCTCATTCCCATGTATTTTCCAGCCCTGCCCCCTCCACCCCTCCATCCATCCCCCCCCGTAATACCTCATTAATCCCTCCTCCTCGCCCCGTTCCTCCTCCCTCCAGAGGTATGACAGATCACCCTGTCACTACACATCCCAGAGTCCTTTAAACAATGCGGATAAACCTCCGTTTGTGAGGTTAATGACAATTAAACAATAATTACAGCAGCGAAGCCGGCGGTAGGACACACACTTAATCTAGTGGACGGCCCCTCTACCCCCTCTACGTTATTAGTTTATCCACCGTGTCCGTGTGACTCGGAATTAATCCGCCCGACAACGGCTGTATTTATTTATCTTGTAACCGGTTGGCTCGCTAGCAGCGTTCCCCGGGAATGTTTGCTAGTAGTGGAGGTGCCGGGTGTTGTCGGGGGCGCCCGGCCCAGCAACCCGCCTGCTTAAATGATGGCTGACAGGAGAAGATGAACAAATGATGACCTTGTCATGTGGCCGGGGCAACGCTGTCAGATTAAAACAAAACAGGCAATTATACAATTAGCTACAGCGCTAGTATTAACAGCCCGTGCTGAGAGAGAGAGCGAGAGAAAAAGCTGGGAGGATTTACATAGAGGACTAGAAGGAAAGAGAATGCACATACATTTCACTAATCATCACCTATCATAACCAATGACCCAGTCAATTTGGCAGGGAATGGAGAAAATCCCGCCCTCCTCACGCAAGGCAAACAAAGCTAATGTCAACCATTAATATCCTATGGGCTGTTAGCGGTAGAGTCGACAGTCGTGTTCTGGGTTTGTGGAATAGGGGATCTGTGACCCAGATAGAACTAAAGATGTCATAATGGGGGTTATCAGTCTTTCTAGGTTTTATGATAATGCCATTCAATAGACACATACATTATATACAGTAAGTGCATCTTGGCACTAATAGATGTAGGCTACAATGCGTAGGCTGGCTACGCTTGAGGCAGATTCACCAAGGGCAGAGCGATGCAACCAGCCAACCACACGGCAGTATGTATCACCGTATCGCGGCGAAGGAGACTACTGGCTGGCCGTGGCGTTGGAGTTGAACCCTGGGAACTACATTGATCCACCAATCGGCTTGCAGTGCCGCGTTCCCCCAGAAGACACCAGGGAATCCCCTATTGATCCCCCTCGGCAGCTCTCTCATCCCCAAGGTGAAAAAGAAACTGCCTCTATCCCCACGCTCGCCACTTCAAGGGAGGTTAAGCACGAGTTCCTCGTGATCTGAGAAGGTCTTGAACCTTGTGGCTTCCCTCCTCCATGTTCTGTTTCTCTCCCTCCTTTTCTCCCATTCTTTTTTCTCTTTCTATCGCTCCATGAATAATGTATTTGGGTAGTGGTGGTGGCGAGGGGTGCCATGGTGGATGGGGTTCACAAAAGCTCAGTGCCTGGAGCCATCACATCAGAGGGCTAGGGCTCTCCCCAGCCCCTGCTCCGCTCCCATTGGCTCTCTGGTGGCAAGGTCGGAGGTCATTGGTTGAACAACCAGCAACACTTCCTGCATGGTGATGATGGGTCACGGGGGAGTGGGTCGACCCAGACATGGGCGGAGGACATTTGTAAGGAACCGGTACTGCGATCATGCTTACCTAACACCATGTTCTCATTTAAACTGAATGTTTTGTATGTGAGAGAACACACTTTAAAGATGGCAAACGCTTTACATTATTTTCTGCATTATCCTACATAATTATATCTGATTGGTAAAAGGGCATTTTTAAATGTTTACTTCCAATTGAAATGATACAGTAGCGCTATTAGATAATGGTGTTATGTATTACAATACTCAAAGGAAACAAGAAACTGACACTGTCTTAGAGGAAACAATCAGAATGTCAGAAAGCAGATCTAGCGAGAGGACTCACTCGTTTCAAGAGGGAGATGGAAGAAGATCAACTACAGAGAGAGAGGGGGGAGAGGGAGCGAG
>QNTS01006665.1:8625-19359 GCA_003317085.1 Hucho hucho | reverse complement strand
AGGGAGGGAGGGAGAGAGAGCGAGAGAGGGGGGAGTGAGGGAGGGAGAGCGAGAGATAGGAGGGAGGGAGAGCGAGAGATAGGAGGGAGGGAGAGAGAGAGGAAGGAGAGGGGGGCGAGAGAGAGGGAGGGGGAGAGAGAGAGAGGGGGGGAGAATGATCTTAAAGGACTCATGATGACCCCCTGAGGGGAGTGAGATTCACACAGCCCAGGCCTGGAGAATCATCCTGTTTTCCATATAACATCCCAGTCACCCCTTAAAAAGACACCCTGACATCTAAACCAGGTGGGATTCAATAAAAGTCTACACATGGCCCTTCTGCTGAGGCACGTTCATCATTCTTATTAGAACTTGGGAGGGGGAGGCAGATCAGATATGGAATCCGGGTTGATGCCTTTTCCGTTATTCAATTAAACCCAGGCATTGCAGGTCGTGGTCAATATGATGCTCATCAGTGCCAGAGACTCCTTCAGAGCCAGAATGACTGGGGTCTGCTCTCGCTGCAGCGTGAGTGAATGTGACTGCTTTTTCACTGAAAACCAGACACGGTGATCAAGCAATTCAAGCAGAATAGCCCAGAGATACCCTGGTCCTGCCTCCCTGCCTGGTTGCTCTCCAACCTGATTTAACTCAAGGCTTTGGTAAAATATTCATGACGACGTGTCGGTTGTTGCTTAGGGCGCTAATCGAGTGGAGTGAAATTTATAGTGGTGGTTGCATGCAGGCAGTTTAGGGCCTTTCTTCCAGGACAGATAGGGTGAGTCACTATCTGGCACTCCTTGACATCCAAGTGGCCCAGGGTGATCTGTTCCCCCTCTTTTTCCCAGGGTCTCTCTCTTTCTGCCCCTACAGAGTGTCTGGTAACCTCTGGTTGTTTTAAAGCTGTCCCTCCGCATCCCTTCAAAGGGTTGGAGGACGGTCCTTTGGCCACAGCCCAGCAAAGGTGCAGATGGCGCGGCACATGGAAGCCATTTCAGGGGCCTCTGCGCCGCAGTGGAGCAGAAAAAAAAAGCTTTGGAGCGGCCCAGGTTTCAGATCAGATCAGAACCTTTCAAGATGCGCCTGCAGCAGTTAAATCTTAGCACTGTCTGGCCGGGCTTGGACTGATCTATTGATTTCGCTGTCTCTTTTCACAAGGCATCCGAGCTAACGTTTTGGCTAGCCCCGCTGTGCTAAGGAGCCGTATCCTCGGTCTATAGTGTAAAACACAGAGGACCCAGAACGCACCCAGGGGGGACTCCGCTGAGAAGTGAGGGAGCAATAAATGAGAGAAAAGAGAGGGAGGAGAGAAAGGAGGGAAGGAGGGAGCGCCTGATGGTTCACATTAATTGAGGATGATTCGTGTGATGTGCAGCGTTTGGACACGGCCCGGCCGGTCTGTCCTGGGCCTGGGAGACAGATGTGGGGGCCGCTGTTCCTCCTCCAGGGGCTGAAAGGAGCAGTGAGGCGGCTGAGAAATGGCCTGTCTGTCCTGGGGGGTGGAGGGAAGGGGCTGTTTTGGTGTGATGGCCTCCTTTTCTCTCCCTCTTATATCACATCTCCTTTGATGACTATTTTGGCAAGGACCACGGGAGGAAAGGTGTATTAACATGTGCTTATCATTTGCTCCTTGGCTCTGCTCGTTGGCTTACAGTATGTTTATGTTGTATTCTGATGTATGTACAGTGGGGCAAAAAAGTATTTAGTCAGCCACCAATTGTGCAAGTTCTCTCACTTAAAAAGATGAGAGAGGCCTGTAATTTTCATCATAGGTACACTTCAACTATGACAGACAAAATGAGAAAAAGAAATCCAGAAAATCACATTGTAGGATTTTTAATTTATTTGCAAATTATGGTGGAAAATAAGTATTTGGTCAATAACAAAAGTTTATCTCAATACTTTGTTATATACCCTTTGTTGGCAATGACAGAGGTCAAACGTTTTCTGTAAGTCTTCACAAGGTTTTCACACACTGTTGCTGGTATTTTGGCCCATTCCTCCATGCAGATCTCCTCTAGAGCAGTGATGTTTTGGGGCTGTCGCTGGGCAACACGGACTTTCAACTCCCTCCAAAGATTTTCTATGGGGTTGAGATCTGGAGACTGGCTAGGCCACTCCAGGACCTTGAAATGCTTCTTACGAAGCCACTCCTTCGTTGCCCGGGCGGTGTGTTTGGGATCATTGTCATGCTGAAAGACCCAGCCACGTTTCATCTTCAATGCCCTTGCTGATGGAAGGAGGTTTTCACTCAAAATCTCACGATACATGGCCCCATTCATTCTTTCCTTTACACGGATCAGTCGTCCTGGTCCCTTTGCAGAAAAACAGCCCCAAAGCATGATGTTTCCACCCCCATGCTTCACAGTAGGTATGGTGTTCTTTGGATGCAACTCAGCATTCTTTGTCCTCCAAACACGACGAGTTGAGTTTTTACCAAAAAGTTCTATTTTGGTTTCATCTGACCATATGACATTCTCCCAATCCTCATCTGGATCATCCAAATGCTCTCTAGCAAACTTCAGACGGGCCTGAACATGTACTGGCTTAAGCAGGGGGACACGTCTGGCACTGCAGGATTTGAGTCCCTGGCGGCGTAGTGTGTTACTGATGGTAGGCTTTGTTACTTTGGTCCCAGCTCTCTGCAGGTCATTCACTAGGTCCCCCCGTGTGGTTCTGGGATTTTTGCTCACCGTTCTTGTGATCATTTTGACCCCACGGGGTGAGATCTTGCGTGGAGCCCCAGATCGAGGAAGATTATCAGTGGTCTTGTATGTCTTCCATTTCCTAATAATTGCTCCCACAGTTGANCTTTCAGCATGACAATGATCCCAAACACACCGCCCGGGCAACGAAGGAGTGGCTTCGTAAGAAGCATTTCAAGGTCCTGGAGTGGCCTAGCCAGTCTCCAGATCTCAACCCCATAGAAAATCTTTGGAGGGAGTTGAAAGTCCGTGTTGCCCAGCGACAGCCCCAAAACATCACTGCTCTAGAGGAGATCTGCATGGAGGAATGGGCCAAAATACCAGCAACAGTGTGTGAAAACCTTGTGAAGACTTACAGAAAACGTTTGACCTCTGTCATTGCCAACAAAGGGTATATAACAAAGTATTGAGATAAACTTTTGTTATTGACCAAATACTTATTTTCCACCATAATTTGCAAATAAATAAAAAATCCTACAATGTGATTTTCTGGATTTCTTTTTCTCATTTCGTCTGTCATAGTTGAAGTGTACCTATGATGAAAATTACAGGCCTCTCTCATCTTTTTAAGTTGGAGAACTTGCACAATTGGTGGCTGACTAAATACTTTTTTGCCCCACTGTATGTGTTGTTTCTGTTCTCCCTCAGTGTAATACCTGTCCCCCCCCAACAGCCATTATCCTCAAGCAGTTGAAGGACAAACAAATCTGATCTGTTTGAAGATTAGCCCTGCTGGAGCAAGGACAAGTAAAACATTGATACTTGATATTTGTTGCGTTTTCTACCTAATAAGGACTAATGACACTTGAGAATGAGGTTCCAACCTTCACCAGTCATCAACTTAATCTCATAGTCTGTGTCTGCCCATATCTTACAACAGAGAAAGCTGAGGTGTAATGAATTATAATTTAATACAATTCTTCAAAGCCAATAAACATCAATTCTTACGTCTTGCCATTTATGTAAAAATGTCTTATTCCATTCTTAACTGTGATGAACCACAACTAATTTAATACACAGATAACCAATTCCCTACACAGTGCTCATTGTAAACTGACATAACTGAGCACTAGACTGACTAGACAAAACCACACACACAATGTATTGAATCCTATCTGCACCTGGTGATTTTCCAGTGTCTCCCATCATCATCCTACAGGAGTAGTGGTGTCTATACCACACCATTAGGGGGGCTCTCTGCCTACTGTGTTTTACTAGGCTAGCAGGCAGCAGAGAGAGGAGAGAATAAGCTAATGGACTCTTTACTTAATGTGATTAGAGCCATTATTGACATGCTGCCAGGAAGATGCAAGACCATTAACTCAACCCCCCCGGTTCCACGGCAGCTCTGTACCGTATTTCACTGCCTGCCTGCCTGCCTCCCTGCCTGCCTTAACACACAGGGGCCCCTAGACGGGGGGTATGGGGTCCCCAGAAGAAGTACAGTACATGTTTTTGTCATTGTTACTGGGAGTCATTGTAGCGTCTCGCAAAATTCCACCACGCTTTACAGCACAGTACATTGGCTTATCAGAGCACACTGGCCCCCCGGCAACAAGACATGCATGTAGAAGTAGTGCTGTACATCTGTCTGTTCACTCTAATCCACTTGAAATGACAGAGCAATAACAAGCTGTAAACATGACTGGTCCATCAAGGAACAATAGATCAGATCGATTGTATTGCATGTTTGACGGCGGAAATCTTAATGTTGCTGTTTGCTTTGAAATGACTAACATGAACAGGATTCTGTTCAAGTGTCCATGAGGAAAGTAAAAGGTATACTTAAGTAGGAAATTGTCCCCCCCCCTGTTTCAAATTACAATGGTTCAGCCGCTCTGGTTTTAAATGGCCTCATTGGGATTGTTGCTTGGCATGTGGGTCGGCCCATTCATCTTTGAAGAGATGGGTGGCACTGTTTCTGCAGTGTGATTTACACTACCCCACCTGAGTGCCAGAACACATCTATCCCTGTGGCACAGCAGTTCACGTAGCCAGCGGCGCCTGGAGAATGTGTGTGTTCGGTGTGTGTGTGGCGCAAGTATCTGTTAGTATGCATTTGGGCCACAATGTGTGTTTTCTTTTGTGTGTTAGTGTACATACTTGGCGTGCGTGTGTGTGTGTGTGTGGGTCTCGCAGGGCACTGTTCCAGGTCCCTGGGCCTGTCTACTGTCATAAGTTCCATAGAGGTGATTACTTACTGCAAAAATAAACATCATCACCATGTGCCCCTGCCTCTCTGCACTGTAACGTATACATGAAGAAACCCTATAGACCATCAACACACACAAGACCCCCAAAATAAAATCAAGCAAAACATTTTTGTTTTGCCATTTGTGTGCGGGTAAGCACATGTAATAAATTAGATGAACAGCTTTAGTTTTGGATGCTTCAAATGAAACCCAAGTGGCTTTGAAAGGTAAAGCGAAAAGAAAGAGTGGAATGCATCAGGACACTGATAGAGGAGAGGAAAACAAAGGTTTTAGAAGGCCGGGGGACGCCAGGCGTGGGGAGGTGGGGATTGTGGAGCCCTTGTAGACCTGTGTGTGTATGTGTGTGTTTGAGCCATCCATGCACTCACACATCTGGTCTGCAACACTCTGTTCATTTCACTGGACCTTTCTACTTTCTGATTTTCATTGTTCCTCACAGTCTACTAAACCCTCTTCTCCCTGGAGAGGTACTAACTTCACCATTCCTCCTCATTCATTCCCTCGCGCTACAATATGTGAAATGACAGGCCGCTATAATACACAGGTTTGTGGTGTGCGTTCCACTCTCTGTGGTTTTCAAGGACTACCTGAAATACTTCAAATGTTCTCCGTTCTCCTTTGCCATAAAAACCCCTACATGTGTTTTTATGGCAGACGACATGTAGTCCACCTTAGCTCCCCTCCCTTAGCTCTCCTACTCTAGTCTACTCTGGTAGAACTACAGATCCCAGTGGCACAGACCTGCAAAACGAAAGCTGTCATTTTGGCTACGTAGGGAGCCCTGAGAGGGTCATACAGGCCCTTAACAAGTTCATTGTTTATTTTATTGTTCAGAGGCAGGAACCCAAACCCCTGTGATTCCTGGCGGGACCAGAGACGTGACGAGAGGACTGTCAACTCCCCCAGAACCAGCCGTGTAACTTCCTTTAATAAATGTCAACTCTGTAACCCTCTGGCCAATCACGGGGCTGCACGGTGGGCGGCGGCCACACAATGTCTGGGGCTGGCCCTGTGACACGGGAGGAAGTGGAGAGGGAGACGGTGTTTGTTCAGAGGGACACATGGGACCACCTGGAGACTGGGTTCCAGGACCAAGGGAGGAAAACATAACCTCCAGAGGTGACACGTGTGTCTGTGTGGCAATGCGTGCCTGTTAGTCAGAGACATACGCATTTTCATATCAATAAATCCAGTATAAACACACATGTACCGGTGTGTAAGTGTGTGTAAGTACATGTATGTGTGTGTGTAACTACACGTGTGTAATGTAATACTATCCTCCATTGTTTGGGTCTGTCTCGTCTGGCGGTGCTGTGTAGTTCAGTGCAGGGACTATCGATCCCTGGCCCTGTGGTCTAAGGGTTCCTGTCAGTAAACTCATTGAGCCAGGGCACCCTCTGTTCCCCCCCTCTGCCCCCACGTAGCTACAAGCTAAACAGCCATCACAGAAACTCAATACGGCCAGACAAGTCCTGCTAGCCAGTACCTTCCCTCCCGCTAGGTCCCGCGGGGCTAACGCTAAGTCAATTCAGACGTGTAGCATCTCACACCAGTCTGAACCTGTTGTTGCCAGGGCTAGAGTGTTAGCGCTAATATGTCTCTCCATACAAATTACAAGCCGGGGAGAAGAGGGACCAGATGCAATAAATATGGATTAGCTAATGTCCAGGTCCTCTCAGGTCTGTCAGGGTGGCTAGCGTTAGCGATAGCCGCTAAAGGAACGTGTCTGTCTGAGGCTTAGAGGTGGCGGGGGAGAGGGGAAGTGAAGCCTCGTGGGAGCTCCTGGTGAGTTCTGGGAAATGAACTCCCTACTTCCTTTAAAGATACTTAGTGTAGATGGGGAGAGGAGGGTGGATATAATTTAGAAAACAGTTAGTGGATAACGGAAGAGAGGATGAATATTGACCAGCCGGAGCGTTGGCGGGGTTATGGGTCAAATGTCCTGCTGCTCACCTTGTCTGAGTTGTGTGTGTGATTGATTCTACGACGGTGGTATAGCTGGTCCGTGTGTACGGCAGGACCCTGACAGAGAGAGTGGGATGGGAGCACAGCTTAGGATGAAAGGAGAGGTGGAGGGATGGAGGGAGAGGTGAGGATGAGGTCAAGAGGGGGGAGGACAACGTTCCCACTATAACGTCCATATATTGATCTGGAATGTCTGCAAATGCATCTCCTCCTAATGTAAATTCATCAGAACTCAATACAGGTCAATGAAAATATAGCCAAGAATATCTCTCACTTTTTCTTTTCTTTGTTACTTTGTTTTGGTAGTTTCACCAAGAGCTTAGCTTGATTTAGGAGGTTTTAGTAGCGTTACTATTGAGAACATGTGGCTCGATTCTAGTCGGGAATCACACATCACAGCCCAAATGAATCATCTGGGAATTTGTGTATGTGTCATGACGCATTTGGTACTTGTATGAACTCTTGGAGTCAGTAGTCATGTGGAGTCAAAGGCCATCACTGGATACATGGCTGGGAGCCCATTGGCTGAGGTACCAAGCACTGTTTGTCCCTCACTGGCACCCTTAGCTCATGTCTGACTGCCACTTTTAGCTTTCCTGTCATGGAAGCCAAAGACAAAATACCAATTGACCTTATATGGACAATAAAGTTTTTTGGAACTTGAAACATGACGTGACTGGCTAGCTAAGTGGTCCTGAGTTGATTTGACAACTAGTCTGGGGCCAGTGAAGGTAAATGAGGGCTTAGTGACAGTAAGCTATTTTAATCTGATCTAAGGACAGTTTGTACATACTCCTACAGATGAGGAGGAACTACTGTGTGCAGGTGGTTGACTTGAGATAATTGAGTCTCTCATTCTCACACACACACACACACACACACACACACACACACACACACACACACACACACACACACGGTATGTTGGGCCAGGTCTGTCTATGTGTGTGCCGTTGGCAGTCCCTCTGGGCAGATGTGGGGTGTGTGCCAGGGGCGTGCAGTGAGAGAGGGCCAGTGAGCCCCTGGCACAGCGTGCTAGCTGCTTTGAAGTGGAGGGGCAGTGAGACGTACAGCGCTGGGGCCATGTCATCACTTTAAACACCATGGAAAAATACAAGGACCCCTCTCTGACTGACCGAATGACTGACTTTCCAACTGTCTGGATGTCTGTCCGACTGACTGACTGTCTGTCTGTGTGTCTGTATGTCTGTCTGACTCAAAAGGCTCTGAAGGCCAGCTGGTGTGTCCACAGGTACAAGCATATGGGAGCCGGTGCTAACCGTGACGCCATACACACACACACACACACACACACTTCAACACGCTGAGCTGCATTGCTTAGTGAAAGCCAGTCTCCCCGTTAGGTTTTGTCTGGCTGGTGGGTTGGTTGGTTGACACTCGGGGCATTCTTCAGAGGGTAGGTCAGCACCAGCACCAAGCCTGTAGCACAGCAACCATGTAAGGTGCACCGCTAGACTGCATTCCTCCTGGCCCAGCTCTCTCACACACACACACAGGCAACAACACACAGGGATGTGCAGGCACACACACACGCATGCATGCACGCAAGGACGCACACACACACACGCATGCACACACACACGCGCGCACACACGCACACACACACACATACTCTCTCTCTCTCATCTCCCCAAACACCTCAACCCTTGCCAACCCATAAACACAAACATATAGACATTATTTTGTTTGGCGTGTGAACGGTACTAGGCAAACAAAGCTGCTTGGCTCTGGTTTCCCCCTAAATGCTATATTTCTCCCCTACACGTCCTATATGGGATGTCTTGAGTTCGAAACAATGATGAGAGAGAGTTTGGTTCTGAGTCTGGTGATCATTACAGCTTGGCAGGTTTACCTGGGAGGAAAACATTCCTGCTCTACAATCTCGGTGTGTGTGTGTGTGTGTGTCTCTCGAGTCTGTTCATGACCTCACGATATGGTCACAGAGCAGAGACAAACATGGCGAAGCTATATGGAAATATACCGTATACTGGTCTATAATACCTTTACATTGACCCTTGATATGAGCATACAATTGGCTTCATATGTTTTTTATCTGTCAATACTAATGTACTTTGAGAATTCCACTAAAACCACAGGACTGAATCCATGTAAGTTGAATCTTTCAAGCCAAATTAGTATCAGAAAGTGACCTCAGGCTCATTGTCAAAGCATGATGTATTTTAATGCATGTGTGGTTTAGGTTTATCCTCATCCCTATCCCATTACATATTTCTATAATATCTAGATTATTTCATATAGAAACACATAATCACACATATTTACCCATCTGACTTATTCCTTGACCCTGCTAGCTGGTTCCTAACACACTAAAGTAGCTCTCTGTCACCCTGATGGAATTATTTATGACCCCAGATCCCATGGCTGGGTCAACCACAGCACCCATCCACCCAACAGTCTAACCAGCACCATCAACTAATCATTCTACTCCCTGCTCTCTGGGGGGGTTGTGTTTTGTGTGATGAAAGATGAAAGAGTCACTGAAGCACACGGTGGAGGAAAGGAAAAGAGAGGGAGGGAGGGATTAGTGGTGGGGGGGGGCTAAAGTGAAAAGTCATGCCAAGGTGCAGAGGGGGCCTCTACAGTCCACAGGGAATGATGGCTACATCTACAGATAGAACTCAAGTGCTATTAAACACTCCTTCTTTCTCTCATGCCATCCCTCCATCCCCCTCTCCCTCCTCCTCTCTCTACTAACTCCCCAGGTCCGGGCCAGGTACAAATGGCTATTTGCTGTACAACTCCCACAACAGGTTTGTGTCTGCTAGCACAAGGCCCTAACAGCGTGTAAAACACAAAGAGACAGAGAGAAAGAGAGAGGGCCCTTTTCTCTATTCACAAATGTCCCCCCGGAACACAAAAGCTTTCTGAATGGAGATGTCAAAGTGCTATTAGGACGGCCATGCTGAAAGAGAAGCGCAGACAAGAGTCTCCCCTGTCAATAGAACCTTAATGCGCCAAGGAGCTCCGGAAGAGCCATTGTGTGTGTGTGTGTGTGTTTGTGTGTAGTTTTAGCCTCGTGAACGTAGAGTATGGACACTCTCTCGCTCACACACACACGCCCACACATCGACATAAACACACCTCACACACACAGTCTCATCACTTTTTAAAGGCACATTCAAAGGGAATAGGTGATCCACTGCAGAGAGAGTCCTGACTCTGATCAAAACAAAGAAGCAGATTTTAAACTGCAGCCTTCAGACAAGTCTACCTTCCAATCACAACACCCGGTACCCTGTTTCCTTCCATTCCATAAACTGCAACAAAGAATCACCTTTAAATAATAGCAAGTAGCTGCTGAGGCAAGCCACAATTAGTTTTATTTTATTACAGCTTTTTGTCTCACATTCCCTTCTTATTATGTCGTGGTGAGAGTCCGGCTATATTAAGAAGTAGGCATTAAAAGGGGGTGGTGATGGACTGTCTCCATTAAAGGGATGATCATGGTTGTGTGATGGTTGTGTCAGACTTGCTAGCTGTTAGCTGTCGCCTGCTGGGCCTCTCCCGGCGGACGTTAACATGTCTGAATTGAACAACAGTAGACATACAACAGACAAGGCTTTCATTCTCTCTCACACCTATAGCAAGCTGGCTGTCAGCATCACAGTGTGTGTGTGGAGACAGACATTTCTCTCCTCTAATTAGTGGAAGGGAGTCCTAGGGGCAATCAGTGTTCGGGGTTAATAAGAGCTGGAGCGGAAAGGAGCAGGGAGGGGTGCGTTGGTACCCCTCGTTGGTAACACTCGTACCCCTCTCATCATGCTGTCACCCTAAAGGGGCTTTACCCTAGCAGCAGCTCTCTGTAGCACTGTGACAGATCACACACTCAC
>QNTS01006664.1:32526-44246 GCA_003317085.1 Hucho hucho | reverse complement strand
CAGGTGCAGTGATCTGTGAGCTGCTCTGACAGCTGGTGCTTAAAGCTAGTGAGGGAGATAAGTGTCTCCAGTTTCAGTGATTTTTGTAGTTCGTTCCAGTCATTGGCAGCAGAGAACTGGAAGGAAAGGCGGCCAAAGGAGGAATTGGCTTTGGGGGTGACCAGTGAGATATACCTGCTGGAGCGCGTGCTACGGGTGGGTGCTGCTATGGTTACCAGCGAGCTGAGATAAGGCGGGGCTTTACCTAGCAGGGACTTGTAGATGACCTGGAGCCAGTGGGTCTGGCGACGAGTATGTAGCGAGGGCCAGCCGACTAGAGCATACAGGTCGCAGTGGTGGGTGGTATAAGGGGCTTTGGTGACAAAGCGGATGGCACTGTGATAGACTGCATCCAGTTTGCTGAGTAGAGTATTGGAAGCTGTTTTGTAGATGACATCGCCGAAGTCGAGGATCGGTAGGATAGTCAGTTTTACTAGGGCAAGTTTGGCGGCGTGAGTGAAGGAGGCTTTGTTGCGAAATAGAAAGCCGATTCTAGATTTGATTTTGGATTGGAGATGTTTAATGTGAGTCTGGAAGGAGAGTTTACAGTCTAGCCAGACACCTAGGTATTTGTAGTTGTCCACATATTCTAGGTCAGAGCCGTTCAGAGTAGTGATGCTAGTCGGGCGGGTGGGTGCAGGCAATAATGACCATTTATGTTTGGAGGAAAAAGGGGGAGGCTTGCAAGCCGAAGAACACCATCCCAACCTTGAAGCACGGGGGTGGCAGCATCATGTTGTGGGGGTGCTTTGTTGCAGGAGGGACTGGTGCACTTCACAAAATAGATGGCATCATGAAGAAGGGAAATTATGTGGATATATTGAAGCAACATCTCAAGACATCAGTCAGGAAGTTAAAGCTTGGTCGCAAATGGGTCTTCCAAATGGACAATGACCCCAAGCATACTTGCAAAGTTGTGGCAAAATGGCTTAAGGACAACAAAGTCAAGGTATTGGAGTGGCCATCACAAGCCATGACCTCAATCCAATAGAACATTTGTGGGCAGAACTGAAAAAGTGTGTGCGAGCAAGGAGGCCTACAATCCTGACTCAGTTACACCAGCTCTGTCAGGAAGAATGGGCCAAAATTCACCCAACTTATTGTGGGAAGCATGTGGAAGCCTACCTGAAATGTTTGACCCAAGTTAAACAATTTAAAGGCAATGCTACCAAGTACTAATTGAGTCTATGTAAGCTTCTGACCCACTGGGAATGTGATGAAAGAAATAAAAGCTGAAATAAATAATTCTCTCTACTATTATTGTGACATTTCACATTCTTAAAATAAA
This sequence comes from Hucho hucho, assembly GCA_003317085.1. NCBI lineage: Eukaryota > Metazoa > Chordata > Actinopteri > Salmoniformes > Salmonidae > Hucho > Hucho hucho. The sequence goes on along the minus strand of QNTS01006664.1, from coordinate 42,919 downwards.
GTGGTGATCCTAACTGACCTAAGACAGGGCATTTTTACTAGGATTAAATGTCAGGAATTGTAAAAAACTGAGTTTAAATGTATTTGGCTAAGGTGTATGTAAACTTCCGACTTCAGCTGTATGCATCTGTTGGTCACAAATACCTTTACAATAATGTTCTGGTGTGGATCAGAAAACGAGTCATGTTTCTCAACACATCTCCTTTGCATGTTTATCAGGTTGTTGATTTGTGGTCTGTGGGAATGTTGTCCCACTCCTCTTCTATGGCTTTGCGAAGTTGCTCTATTGGCGGGAACTGGAACACGCTGTCATACACTTCGATCCAGAGCATTCCAAACATGCTCAATGGGTGACATGTTTGAGTATGCAGGCCATGGAAGAACTGGGACATTTTCAGCTTTTTTCAGAACATTCAGTTCTCTGGCAACAGCTCTGGTGGACATTCCTGCAGTCAGCATGTCTATTGCACGCTCCCTCAACTTGACATCTGTGGCATTGTGTTGTGACAAAATTCCACATTTTAGAGTGGCCTATTACTGTCCCCAGCACAAGGTGCACCCGTGTAATGATCATGCTGTTTTATCCGCTTCTTGATATGCCACACCTGTCAGGTCAAATCAAATCAAATCAAATTTATTTATAAAGCCCCCCTTACATCAGCTGATGTCACAGAGTGCTGTACAGAAACCCAGCCTAAAACCCCAAACAGCAAGCAATGCAGGTGTAAAAGCACTGCAGGTGTAAAAGCACGGTGGATGGATTATCTAGGCAAAGGAGAAATGCTCACTAACAGGGATGTAAACAAATTTGTGCACACAATTTGAGAGAATGTTTGTGCGTATTGAACATTTCTGGCATCTTTTATTTCAGTTCATGAAACATGGGACCAACGTTTTATTGTTGTTCAGTATAGATTGACCAATGGTATTTATATAAATAGTGAAGAGAACAGGTCCCAAAATGGACTCCTGTGGTACACCTTTATGTACTTGAAGAAATTCTGACGTTTCTCTGAGATAACCAAGAACAAAATAGAATGACAAGCTTTTGACAGGTCCACAAACAAAGCAGGACATTTCATTTTGGTGTCTAAAGCACTGACAACATCATTAACACCTAAAGTGGTTTCTGTAATAGTGCTCTGTCCAGGACTAAACCCTGATTTGGTTTACATCCAAAATACAGTTTCTAGTACTGGCCGGTGGAAAGCCGGGTGGGTGGTTCTTCACCGGGCCGCGGGAGAGTCCAAAAGAGTACATCCGAGGGGAGATCAAGTTTGGCAGTAGTCCAAAAACATCCAAGACACAAAGTGGAAGGATGAAAGCAACAGTAGGCAGGCGTCTGCTCAGATACTGCCCCAGTGCAGGGTAGGGTGCCCAGGTATATTCAAGTAGGCCTCGAGTTTCATAGACCTGTTTTTTGTATGTCTCCTTAAACTCTGTATGCAAAATTGCGCTATTGTCCAGTGTGTTCACAGCTACATGAAACAAAGGTAAATGGAGACCACAAAACGCTGATCAAACAAACACTGATCAAACAAAGACATGCTTGTCTCCATCTTGAAATGTGAGTGTGTATGAACCTAATCAGACTATATACCAGTTCTCAGAACATCCGGCCTGAATAAGCAGAAACCAAGGTATCATGAATAACCCACACGCTAGCTAGCTTGCTAATTCTACCGGTTTCTTGTGTTGCGATGCAGGTATTTTCTCCATGGTGTCTGCCGAGAGGGGAATAGGTGCGTGTTCTCTCATGACCTGACCACCAGTAAACCTTCAACCATCTGTAAGTTCTACCAGAGAGGTGTGTGTGCCTACGGAGACCGCTGCAGGTAAGATCCAACATACTGACCACACTGATGGGCTGGAATGTACAGTTACTGTATGAGTTTTATGCTCGACTATAGTGTTCAATAAATGTGTGTTATTATCATTGTGTGTGTTTGACTCTGTGTTGTAGGTATGACCACATCAAGCCATGTGGTGGTGGAGGAGGGAGAGGTGTGCCCATGGACCTCCCTAACAGAAACCCCATCACTGCTGGGGCCTTCATCCCCCCTGGGGTGCCTGGACCTCTCGGCCTCACTGCACCCCAAGCCAGGCATCAGGGAGGGAAGAAACCTCTGGTGCTGAGAGATAGAGGTATGCAAGGTGGAATCTCACTGACCACGTTTACATGCACACCAATATCCCATTATTATTCTGTTTATGAGTTGACGCTAGGACTGGGTGATATATCAAATTACTTTGATTCATTCAAATGTATGTTTTTGCGCGATATTCCAAATGCCTGTATCAAGAATCTATTTTGTTATTTTTCATTTTTATGAACTTTTGTCTGCTTGTTCTCATGTTGTCTTTTTGGTCTTGTCTTGTTCGCTCTTTCTGTGCTGTGCACCTTCCCATTTACACCAGAGATCTGTATATAATGACGAGATGCTCACGTCTCCGCCCTAACAATGGGAGTCGTCCCAAAGGCAGGAAGGCAGGCGACAAGCTTAGGGACAAAATAAGCCCATAGAAACGCATTGGCCTTATTTTGGACAGATTTTAGCAAGAGTGAAACCTCTCGCTTCGCACCTTCCTCTATGGTTTACACACACACCAAGCCCCTCCCCTGCCTCTCACGCCAACAAAGTTGAGAGATCACATCTTCCCCTCTGACAAAGCGGTTTCAACTTGCTAGTTGCATTTGAGGTTTGGTCCAACAGAATCAGTCATATCAGTCAACTTCTCCTCTAGTACAGTAAAATGAATTTTTCTACCCTTTTTGTCTCAACTACTCAAAGTGCACGCAGAGCAGACACTCTTGTTTTAGTAGTATCAATGAAGCATTGGGGTACCATGTACTGCACTGTAATACTAGCTGCCTAGTCTGCAATAAGCAAAAAACACAATTATATATATTTTTTAATTGTATTTTTTCTCGCATTATTTAACTTATTTTGTACATAATGTTGCTGCCACCGTCTCTTATGACTGAAAAGATCTTCTGGACAGCGATTACTCACCTCGAACTGGATGAATATTTTTTTCTTTAATGAGTCCAACGCGAAGGATATACTACTTCTCCGAGACCAGGCCCAAATCCCCGTCAATCACGTGAAGAAATAACTGAAATACAGGGGGTGGAGATCGGGGTGCCTTGTGAGCGTTCGTCGGCGAGTGGGTAACCCGCCTCTACCATCCATTCTATTGGCCAGCGTGCAATCACTGGAACATTTTACTGGATGATCTCCGCTTGAGACTATCCTACCAACGGGACGAACGGATAATAATCATTTGGCTGGGTTTACCGTGTATCGGCAGGACGGATTAGCCTCGTAAGACGAGGGGTGGGGTGTAACTATTTGTCAATAACAGCTGGTCTACCAAGTGTTTTCCACACTACCAAGAGTTTTCATCTATATTTTTCCTAGGCGTTTATTTACCACTACAAACCGATGTTGGCACGAAGACCGCACTCAATGAGCTGTAAAAGGACATAAGCAAACAAGAAAATGCTCATCCAGAAGCGGCGCTCCTAGTGGCCGGGGACTTTAATGCAGGAGAACTTAAATCAGTTTTACCTCATTTCTGCCAGCATGTCATATGCAACCAGAAAAAAAAATCTAGACCACCTTTACTCTACACACAGAGACGCATACAAATCTGACCATAATTCTATCCTCCTGATTCCTACTTACAAGCAAAAACTAAAGCAGGAGGTACCAGTGACTCGTCAGACGTGGATACTACGCTACAGGACTGTTTTGCTGGCACAGACTGGAATATGTTCCAGGATTCATCCAATGGCATTGAGGAGTATACAACCTCGGCTTCATCAATAAGTGCATCAACGATGTCGTCCCCACAGTGACCGTACGTACATATCCCAGACAAAAGCCATGGATTACAGGCAACAGAGCTGCCGCTTTCAAGGAGCAGGAGACTAATCCAGACGCTGATAAGAAATCTCGCTATGCCCTCAGACGAACCATCAAACGGGCAAAGTGTCAGTACAGGACTAAGATTGAATCCTACTAGACCGGTTCTGACGCTTGTCGGATGTGGCAGGGCTTGTACACAAAAACAACAAACCTTTCCGAACGTGATAATACCTTGACAAAGTTGTTAAATAGAATGTTAATAATTATTCTTTTAATATTAGAACGTTTTAAAGTTCTGTTACATACCTGTAATAGTAAAAAGAACGGACACAAGTTTACGTCTGCATAGTTCTGGCGTTTTCTTTATTCTGAAGAATGGAGCCCTGCTTAGCCAGAACTTGCGGTTTCTCCCACTGCCACAGTGCAACAGCGCCATCTATTGGCCTGATGGACTACTAATGCTATAGCATGTAGAATATACAATTTAGATTAAGACAAATACATAAACAAATTAGTTAAAAATAATAAGGGGTGTCTGTTTTATAGTGACTTTGTTTTCAACCTATTGCACCCACAAAGCTCATCACTAAGCTAAGGACCCTGGGACTGAACCCCCTCCCTCTGCAACTGGATCCCGGACTTCCTTACGGACCTCCCCCAGGTGGTAAGGGTAGGCGGCAACATATCTGCCACGCTGATCCTCAACACGGGGCCCCTCAGGGGGCCCCGCACTCCCTGTTTACCCATGACTGTGTGGCCAAGCACGAGTCCAACACCATCATTAAGTTTGCTGACGACACAACAGTGGTAGGCCGGATCACCGACAACGATGAGACAGCCTATAGGGAGGAGGTCAGAGACGTGGCAGTGTGGTGCCAGGACAACAACCTCTCCCTCAACATAAATCAAGACAAAAGGAGATAATTGTGGACTACAGGTAAAGGAGGACCGAGCACGCCCCCATTCTCATCGACGGGGCTGTAGTGGAGCAGGTTGGAGCTTCAAGTTCCTTGGTGTCCACATCACCAACAAACTATCATGGTCCAAACACACCAAGACAGTCATGAAGAGGGCACGACAAAACCTTTTCCTCCTCAGGAGACTGAAAAGATTTGGCATGGGTCCCCAGATCCTCAAAGTTCTACAGCTGCACCATTGAGAGCATCCTGACTGGTTGCATCACCGCCTGGTATGGCAACTCCTCGGCATCCGACCATAAGGTGCTACAGAGGGTAATGCGTACAGCCCAGTACATCATTGGGGCTATTCCTGCCATCCAGGACCTACAGTTGAAGTCGGAAGTTTACATACACTTAGGTTGGAGTCATTTAAAACTCGTTTTTCAACTACTCCACAAATTTCTTGTTAACAAACTATAGTTTTGGCAAGTCGGTTAGGACATCTACTTTGTGCATGACACAAGTCATTTTTCTAACAATTGTTTACAGACACTTATTTCACTTATAATTCACTGTATCACAATTCCAGTTGGCCAGAAGTTTACATACACTAAGTTGACTGTGCCTTTAAACAACTTGGGAAATTGCCGAAAATGATGTCATGGCTTTAGAAGCTTCTGATAGGCTAATTGACATAATTTGAGTCAATTGGAGGTGTACCTGTGGATGTATTTCAAGGCCTACCTTCAAACCCAGTGCCTCTTTGCTTGACATCATGGGGAAATCAAAAGAAATTACCCTAACCCGGACGATGCTGGGTCAATTGTGCGCTGCACTATGGGACTCCCAATCACGGCCGGTTGTGATACAGCCTGGAATCAAACCAGGGTCTGTAGTGACGCCTCTAGCACTGAGATGCAGTGCTACAGGGAGACAGGACGGACAGCTGATCGTCCTCGCAGTGGCAGACCACGTGTACCAACACCTGCATAGGATTGGTACATCTGCGGGCCAGGTACAGGATGGCAACAACAACTGCCCGAGTCACACCAGGAACACATAATCCCTCTGTCAGTGCTCAGACTGTACGCAATAGGCTGAGAGAGGCTGGACTGAGGGCTTGTAGGCCTGTTGTAAGGCAGGTCCTCACCAGACATCACCGGCAACAACGTCGCCTATTGGCACAAACCCACTGGACCAGACAGGACTGGAAAAAAGTGCTCTTCACTGACGAGTCGCGGTCAGATTCTCGTTTATCGTCGAAGGAATGAGCGTTACACCGAGGCCTGTACTCTGGAGCGAGATCGATTTGGAGGTGGAGGGTCCGTCATGGTCTGGGGCGGTGTGTCACAGCATCATTGGACTGAGCTTGTTGTCATTGCAGGCAATCTCAATGCTGTGCGTTACAGGGAAGACATCCTCCTCCCTCATGTGGTACCCTTCCTGCAGACTCAGCATGACAATGCCACCAGCCATACTGCTCGTTCTCTGCGTGATTTCCTGCAAGACAGGAATGTCAGTGTTCTGCCATGGCCAGCGAAGACACCGGATCTCAATCCCATTGAGCACATCTGGAACCTGTTGGATCAGATGGTGAGGGCTAGGGCCATTCCCCCCAGAAATGTCAGGGAACTTGCAGGTGGCTTGGTGGAAGAGTAGGGTAACATCTCACAGCAAGAATCTGGTGCAGTCCATGAGGAGGAGATGCACTGCAGTACTTATTGCAGCTGGTGGCCACACCAGATACTGACTGTTACTTTTGATTTTGATCCCCCCTTTGTTCAGGGACACATTATTCCATTTTTGTTAGTCACATGTCTGTGGAACTTGTTCAGTTTATGTCTCAGTTGTTGAATCTTGTTATGTTCATACAAATATTTACACATGTTAAGTTTGCTGAAAATAAACGCAGTTGACAGTGAGAGGACGTTTTCTGCCGAGTTATTTATTTATTTATATATACACTGAGATCATGTGACACTTAGATTACACATAAATAAAGTCTACCTAACTAATTATGTGACTTCTGAAGGTAATTGGTTGCACCAGATTTTTTTTTAGGGGCTTCATAGCAAAGGGGGTGAATACATATGCACACACCACTTTTCCGTTAAAATATTTATATATTTTTTGAAACAAGTAGTTTTTTAAATTTCACTTCACCAATTTGGACTATTTTGTCCATTACATGAAATCCAAAATAAAAATCTGTTTATATTACAGGATGTAATGCAACAAAATAGGAAAAACGTCAAAGGGGATGAATATTTTTGTAAGGCACTGTAGTGGAAAGCCTTCCCAGAAGAGTGGAGGCTGTTATAGCAGCAAAGGGGGGACCAACTCCATATTAATGCCCATGATTTTGGAATGAGATGTTCGACGAGCAGGTGTCCACATACTTTTGGTCATGTAGTGCACTTTCTGCTTGCATAATAATGTCAAAGATGACATTACACACACAATCACATTTTCCCAAGACATGCTGGAAGAAAGATCTTATTTCTCTAGTCCTGTTCCCGAGACATTAACATTTGTTGTATAATTCTGCAGGGGTTAATATTATATTAGTCTACATGTGAGAGGGTACAGTTGAAGTCAGAAGTTTACATACACCTTAGCCAAATACATTTAAACTCAGTTTTTTTTTACAATTCCTGAAATTTAATCCTAGTAGAAATTCCCTGTTTTAGGTCAGTTAGGATCACCACTTTATTTTAAGAATGTGAAATGTTAGAATAATAGTAGTGGGAATGATTTATTTCAGCTTTTATTTCGTTCATCACATTCCCAGTAGTGGGTCAGAAGTTTACATACACTCAATTAGTATTTGGTAGCATTGCCTTTAAATTGTTTAACTTGGGTCAAACGTTTCAGGTAGCCTTCCACAAGCTTCCCACAATAAGTTGGGTGAATTCTGTCCCATTCCTCCTGACAGAGCTGGTGTAACTGAGTCAGGTTTGTAGGCCTCCTTACTCGCACAAGCTTTTTTCAGTTCTGCCCACAAATTTTCTATAGGATTGAGGTCAGGGCTGTGATGGCCACTCCAATACCTTGACTTTGTTGTCCTTAAGCCATTTTGCCACAACTTTGGAAGTATGCTTGGGGTCTACCACCAGTCCCTTCTGCAGCAAAGCACCCCCACAACATGATGCTGCCACCCCCGTGCTTCACGGTTGGGATGGTGTTCTTCGGCTTGCAAGCCTCCCCCTTTTTCCTCCAAACGTGACAATGGTCATTATGGCCAAACAGTTCTATTTTTGTTTCATCAGACCAGAGCACATTTCTCCAAAAAGTACGATCTTTGTCCCCATGTGCAGTTGCAAACCGTAGTCTGGCCTTTTTAGGGCGGTTTTGGAGCAGTGGCTTCTTCCTTGCTGAGCTGCCTTTCAGGTTATGCCGATATAGGACTCGTTTTACTGTGGATATAGATAATTTTGTACCGGTTTCCTCCAGCATCTTCACAAGGTCCTTTGCTGTTGTTCTGGGATTGATTTGCACTTTTCGCACCAAAGTACGTTCATCTCTAGGAGACAGAACGCCTCCTTCCTGAGTGGTATCACGGCTGCGTGGTCCCATGGTGTTTATACTTGCGTACTATTGTTTGTACAGATGAACATGGTACCTTCAGGCGTTTGTAAATTGCTCCCAAGAATGAACCAGACTTGTGGAGGTCTTCAATTTTTTTTCTGAGGTCTTGGCTGATTTCTTTTGATTTTCCCATGATGTCAAGCAAAGAGGCTCTGCGTTTGAAGGTAGGCCTTGAAATACATCCACAGGTACACCTCAAATAGGCTAATTGACATAATTTGAGTCAATCAGAAGCTTCTAAAGCCATGACATAATTTTCTGGAATTTTCCAGGCCGTTTAAAGGCACAGTCAACTTAATGTATGTAAACTTCTGACCCACTGGAATTGTGATACAGTGAATTAATCTGTCTGTAAACAATTGTTGGAAAAATGACTTGTGTCGTACACAAAGTAGATGTCCTAACCGACTTGCCAAAACTATAGTTTGTTAACAAGAAATTTGTGGAGTGGTTGAAAAACGAGTTTTAATGACTCCAACCTAAGTGTATGTAAACTTCTCACTTCAACTGTATAGTGGTGTCTCAGATTTAAACCAATTGTTTTAGTATGTAGCTTGTCACTAGGAGGTGTCCATGTGATGCAGCCAGTAGTATGAATGGTGAATCCAGTATTCTGTGGCCTTGACTTCAACTGTCTTTCTCTCTGTGTCTGTCTGTGTGTTCCAGCCCTGGGGTGTGACAGTACAATGATGCCCTTCGGTGGGGGTGGCTCAGAGGCGGACTGTTGGACGGAGTACCATGACAACAGTGCCCATGCCAAACCTCCTCACTCCTACCTGGATGCCATCAGGACCGGTCTGGAGTGTTCTGCCACGGCCGACCCCTACCATGTCCCTGGCCCCCAGCCACAGCTCTGTCCCTACGCCGCTGCTGGACAGTGTCACTACGGAAACACCTGTCCCTATCTCCACGGTGACCTGTGTGAAATCTGCCGTCTGCAGGTGCTCCACCCACACAACACTGAGCAGAGGAGAGCTCATGAGAAGGTAGGACCCATACTTTAACCCTAACCCACACATGACCACGATCAGAGGTGAGCTCACCAGAAGGTAGGAGGCCACATTGTTCTGTAGTCTCTAATTATACTGTCTGATGTATCTTTATGTTGACGGAACTGTGTCCTAAGGGGAGGACAATGGACAAGTCAAACAAAACAGTATCATCTTCAGCCAACAGTTTGGGATATTAATAGGTACATGTATCACCTCCCTCTGTCAGATGTGTATGTTGGTGTTTGAGGCGGACATGGAGAAGGCGTTTGCAGCGCAGCACAGCCAGGACAAGGTGTGTTCTATCTGTATGGAGGTGGTTTATGAGAAAGCTGCTGCCTCAGAGAGACGCTTCGGGATCCTCTCTTCCTGCTGCCACACATACTGCCTCTCTTGCATCCGCCAGTGGCGCTGCGCCAAGCAGTTTGAGAACAAGTGAGTTGATAACTACTATAAACACCAAGCAGTTTGAAAACAAGATCATCAAGTGTTGATCGTTGCTAATATACTATGGTAGTAGAGCTTCTACATAATAGTGAGGATGTGATTTACCACAGTAACCACCAGGGGGCTTATAGAAAGGCATGTCTAACCTCCACTGTTATTACTGTGTAATACTGTTTATCAGTTAATCATGTAACCCTGATCACTTCAGAGAGTTTCAACAGGATGCCACTGTACTGGCATTGTGGCACTCAGCAGTTATGAAGCAGCACAGAATGACTGGACATAGTATTCAATGGTGTGTGTGTGTGTGTGTGTGTGTGTGTCTCTTTGGTCAGGTCATGTCCAGAGTGCAGAGTGGTGTCTGAGTTTGTCATCCCCAGTGGTTACTGGGTGGAGGACCAGGATGAGAAAAACCGACTGATAGAGGACTTCAAGTCTGGAGTCAGGTGTGTGTGAATGTACAGTTGAAGTCGGAAGTTTACATACACTTAGGTTGGAGTCATTTAAAACTCGTTTTTCAACCTCTCCACAAATTTCTTGTTAACAAACTATAGTTTTGGCAAGTCGGTTAGGACATCTACTTTGTGCATGACACAAGT
>QNTS01006664.1:7272-23971 GCA_003317085.1 Hucho hucho | reverse complement strand
ATAACAACATAATACCAGCTAACCTCATAGTAGAACAACATAATACCAGCTAACCTCATAGTAGAACAACATAATACCAGCTAACCTCATAGTAGAACAACATAATACCAGCTAACCTCATAGTAGAACAACATAATGCCAGCTAACCTCATAGTAGAACAACATAATGCCAGCTAACCTCATAGTGGAACAACATAATACCAGCTAACCTCATAGTAGAACAACATAATGCCAGCTAACCTCATAGTAGAACAACATAATACCAGCTAACCTCGTAGTGGAACAACATAATACCAGCTAACCTCGTAGTGGAACAACATAATACCAGCTAACCTCGTAGTGGAACAACATAATACCAGCTAACCTCGTAGTGGAACAACATAATACCAGCTAACCTCGTAGTGGAACAACATAATACCAGCTAACCTCGTAGTGGAACAACATAATGCCATAATTCATCAAAGCTGGGACCGAGAGACTGAAAAACAGCTTCTACCTCAAGGCCATCAGACTGTTAAACAGCCATCACTAACACAGAGTCTGCTGCCTACATACAGACTTGAAATCATTGGGCACTTTTAATAAATGGAACACTAGTCACTTTAATGGCACTTTAATAATTTTTACATATCTTGCATTACTCATCTCATATGTAGATACTGTATTCTATACTATTCTACTGTATCTTAGTCATCTCATATGTAGATACTGTATTCTATCCTATTCTACTGTATCTTAGTCATCTCATATGTAGATACTGTATTCTATCCTATTCTACTGTATCTTAGTCTATATATTACTCATCTCATATGTATATACTGTATTCTATACTATTCTACTGTATCTTAGTCATCTCATATGTAGATACTGTATTCTATACTATTCTACTGTATCTCTCATCTCATATGTAGATACTGTATTCTATACTATTCTACTGTATCTTAGTCATCTCATATGTAGATACTGTATTCTATACTATCATTTGCAGCTTAGTCAATGCCGCTCTGACATTGCTCATCCATATATTTATATATTCTTATTCCATTCATTACTTAGATATGTGTGTATTAGGTATTTGTTGTGGAATTGTTCGATTACTTGTTAGATATTGCTGCACTGTCTGAACTAGAAGCACAAGCATTTAGCTACACTCACAATAACATCTGCTAACCATGTGTATGTGACCAATAAAATTTGATTTGATTAAAATGTATTGACTTCATGGACTTGGTTTCTCACGCTGCGTATGTTAATATGAGCTATTTTTAGCACTTTTCAGGGTTGCTTGATTCTTTTTAATGCTTTACTGTGAAGCTTATCAGAGGTAGACTTACTCAGGGTGAGCTGCATAAAGTGGTCTTCCTACTAGGACACACCACCTCAGTACTAACAGTGTAACTCTGGTTTATAGGCTCATGATTACTGCTAACAATAGCTGTAGAATAAACAGATGTATTCGGTGCAGTTAGGGGTACATAAATTAAGTTACTTACATTGTGTCTGCCAACGCCCCTAGGATAATGTACATTTGATGCAGCATTATGATGACTCATTGCCACAATGGGAGGGATTAACTGAGCTGGTCTTGGATCATTTACCAGTCATTGCCTTCCTTCTGCAGTTAGCCATGTAAATATTTTGACCAAGGTGCTGGTCCTTAACTCTAACCCTGCCCAGTGTCCTTTTCTCTCCTGTCCTGTTGTCTTCCTTCTGTAGTAAGAAGGCGTGTAAGTACTTTGACCAGGGCCGGGGAACCTGTCCGTTTGGAGGGAAGTGTTTCTACATGCATGCATACCCTGACGGAACACGGGCTGAGCCGGACAAACCTCGCAAGCAGCTGGGCTCTGAGGGGAACGTGAGGGTAAGACACATCACTACTACTATCACTACTCAATGACTCTGCTCTGATTAGACATCACTACTACTATCACTACTCAATGACTCTGCTCTGATTAGACATCACTACTACTATCACTACTCAATGACTCTGCTCTGATTAGACATCACTACTACTATCACTACTCAATGACTCTGCTCTGATTAGACATCACTACTACTATCACTACTCAATGACTCTGCTCTGATTAGACATCACTACTACTGTTAGCAATGCTAATGATAACCTAACAGTCTTTGAGTAGAAGGAAAGGCAATTTAATAGGTAACTACAAAGTAGCATATGCCTACCTGGCAGAATCATGATTATTTGCATCAATCGAGTGGCAATTCTTTTTGAAAACTCAATCACAAGTGAACTACAGACATACTGTCTGCGGCCTGTCCATAAGCTCATTTTCCCTAAAGTACATTTGAATTAAATTGCCAAAATTATGTAGCCGAATTATCAGACTCCTGTCTATACAGACAACAAAAATAGGCTACTATACCAGAAATAGGCTACTATACCAGAAATAGGCTACTATACCAGAAATAGGCTACTATACCAGAAATAGGCTACTACACCAGAAATAGGCTACTATACCAGAAATAGGCTACTATACCAGAAATAGGCTACTATACCATGATTTGGCCACAGAAAAGCATTTGCTTCTTTTAAAGGAATAAGCTGTGGATTGTTTTAAATCGCATTTCCTACAGTCTGAAGGGCCCACAATTTGTTGAGTTGCGTCGGTCTGTAAAGAGGTCCAGCCAGGCATTTCGCAATATTTCATCATAGTTTGGAAAGCAAATAGCTATTGCAGTAAAGAATGAGAAACTCTGTCTTTTGCAGTTATTCAAATTCTCAACTGTCTTATTCGCTATACAGCAGAGAGCGTTATCCTTTTCCCCGGTGAGTGCGCATATTCACTCTTTATCATTGTTGGGTCAGTACCACTTAAATGTGTTTTTGGACATGAAGTGTATTAGAATTGCATTAACTTCTTAGGGAGCGGCTCCCGAGGTGACGGTTTTGGAGAGTCTGGCGTGTCCAAAGTAAAATGCCTCCCACTCAGGCCCAGAAAATAGGATATGCACATAATTAGTACTATTGGATAGGAAACACTCTGACGTTTCTAAGAGTGTTAAAATATTGTCTGTGAGTATAACAGAACTGATATAGCAGGCGAAAACCCGAGGAATTTCTGTCCTGGAAAAAGTGTATTTGACACATTGCCTCATTTTGAACCCCTCCCTATTGAAAACAGCTATATATAGGAGTAAGATTGCAGTACCTATTGCTTCCACTGGATGTCAACAGTCTCTAGACAGTGTTTGATGATGTTTAGTTGCTCTGGATGGTAATAGAAGAAGAATTTCGAACTAGTCATCGGATGTAAACAGAAGAGGAAGCGCATTCACGGGCTCGCGCGCGCTGTGGTTTTTTCCTTTCCTATCATCCAGTTTATAATCCGGTTGAAATATTATAGTAAATATACATAAAAGTGTTCCTAAGGATACATTATCAATGATGTTTGATTGTTCTTGGACAAGTGTATAGGTTGAACGCGTTCTCTTCACGGTTCAATGGGCGAGTGGACGCTGTATTTTATGAACATAATGCGCCAACCAAACTGAGATTTATGGATATAATAAATGACTTTTTCTAACAAAAGAACCATTGGATGTCTTCGTTGGACACTTGGGAAGCCCTCAGCAGAAGTTCTTCAAAAGGTAAGGGATTTGTTTTTGCTGTGAAATGTGTTTTGTGTGAACCGCGATGGTTTATGAATTTATGCTAATGGAAAATATTGGAGGTGCTACCCTAAAACAATCAAATGTTGTGCTTTCGCCGTAAAGCCTTTTTGAAATCTGACAATGCTGTGATATTGCCAAGAAGCAGAGCTTTTGATGACTATGCAACACTTGTATATTGATGAATGTTTAATAATTCAACTTTTGGATTTTGAATTTGGCGCCTAGCGCCCCACCACTCCCTAAGTAGTTAAATGTGTTTATAAAACGCCAAGAAACATACAGTGCATTCGGAAAGTATTCAGACCCCTTGACTTTTTCTTTTTTTCCCCACATTTTGTTATGTTACAGCCTTATTCTAAAATGAATTAAATTGTTTTTCCCCCTCATCAATCTACACACAATACCATAATGACAAAGCAAAAACTGTTTTTTTTAAATGTTGGCAAATGTATTAAAAATAAAAAACTATTACATTTACATAATATTCAGACCCTTTAGTCAGTACTTTGTTGAAGCACCTTTGGCAGCGATTACAGCCTTGAGTCTTCTTGGGTATGATGCTACAAGCTTGGCACACCTGTATTTGGGGAGTTTCTCCCATTCTTCTCTGCAGATCCTCTCAAGCTCTGTCAGTTTGGATGGGGAGCATCGCTACCCAGCTAATTTCGGGTCTCTCCAGAGATGTTCAAGTCTGGGCTCTGGCTGGGTCACTCAAGGACATTCCGAGACTTGTCCCGAAGCCACAATCTTGGATTCATCAAACCAGAGAATCTTGTTTCTCATGGTCTGCGAGTCCTTTAGGTGCCTTTTGGCAAACTCCAAGTGGGATGTTAAATGTAGTACTTTTCTCCAGATCTTTTTTTATTTTTATTTTATTTCACCTTTATTTAACCAGGTAGTTCTATATGATGTCATAATACACCTTTATTTAACCAGGTAGTTCTATATGATGTCATAATACACCTTTATTTAACCAGGTAGTTCTATATGATGTCATAATACAGGTAGGCAAGTTGAGAACAAGTTCTCATTTACAACTGCGACCTGGCCAAGATAAAGCAAAGCAGTTCAACACATACTACAACACAGAGTTACACATGGAGTAAAACAAACATACAGTCAATAATACAGTAGAAAAACAAATCTATATACAAAGAGTGCAAATTAGGTAAGATAAGGAAGGTAAGGCAATAAATAGGCCATGGTGGTGAAGTAATTACAATATAGCAATTAAACACTGGTATGGTAGATGTGCAGTAGATGAATGTGCAATGTAGAAAAAACTGGGGTGCAAAGGAACAAGATGAATACATAAATACGGTAAGGGATGAGGTAGTTGGTTGGGCTATTTACAGATGGGCTATATACAGGTGCAGGGGTCTGTGAGCTGCTCTGACAGCTGGTGCTTAAAGCTGGTGAGGGAGATAAGTGTCTCCAGTTTCAGAGATTTTTGTAGTTCGTTCCAGTCATTGGCAGCAGAGAACTGGAAGGAAAGGCGGCCAAAGAAAGAATTGGCTTTGGGGGTGACCAGTGAGATATACCTGCTGGAGCGAGTGCTACGGGTTGGTGCTGCTATGGTGACCAGCGAGCTAAAATAAGGCGGGGCTTTACCTAGCAGGGACTTGTAGATGACCTGGAGCCAGTGGGTATGGCGACGAGTGTAAAGCAAGGGTCAGCCAACGAGAGCGTACACGTCGCAGTGGTGGGTGGTGTATGGGGCTTTGGTGACAAAACGGATGGCACTGTGATAGACTGCATCCAATTTGTTGAGTAGAGTATTGGAGGCTATTTTGTAAATGACATCACCGAAGTCGAGGATCGGTAGGATGGTCAGTTTTACGAGGGTATGTTTGGCAGCATGAGTGAAGGATGCTTTGTTGCGAAATAGGAAGCCTATTCTAGATTTAATTTTGGATTGGAGATGTTTGATGTGAGTCTGGAAGGAGAGTTTACAGTCTAGCCAGACACCTAGGTATTTGTAGTTGTCCACATTATCTAAGACAGAACCGTCCAGAGTAGTGATGCTGGACGGGCGGGCAGGTGCGGGCAGCGATCGGTTGAAGAGCATGCATTTAGTTTTACTTGCGTTTAAGAGCAGTTGGAGTCATCAAAATCATCAAACAATGGACACTTTCATCCTCCTAATGCTGGTAATGATAAGAGATGGACTGTGGAAAATTTATTTTGTGATGTCATTAAAAGTTAAATTAAGACTTATGACAAACATTAACTTTAAGAGTTTTCATAATGTTTACATACTTTACGTTGTGTAGAAAATATCCAGATTAAAGAGTGTTTTTGTGACGATGAGACTGATTTTAGTTGTCTATCAAGCTCATAGTGAATTGTGATACCTTGCCTTGTAACTAGCTACGCCCCAGGGAACCCAGAGAGCCTGCCAGCAAGACGGAAACACCCCTTTCTACCCGAGGGTATGAAGCATTTTAGTTAACATACCAGACTAGGATGACCACGTGCTGCAGCCGAGGTCTACGATTAGTCACAACCCCAAAACGCAACACGAGGTTGAAGACAAATAAAACCTCTTAACAATCAATGCTACGGTTGAGTACTGTATCTAAGAAGGTGAATTTAAGCAGGGCCATCCGGCTCTTCTCTTCAAGTCATTGTTTGTCTACACTGCTCTCATCCCCACGCTGGGATCAGCTACACGGCTGATTAGCCGTCATCAGAAGACCACTCTTCCAGAACTAGTACAAGGAAACAGACAACTAAGGGAAAGGACATTGTCCACAAGATGTCACAATCAGAGACTTACACCTGGGAACGAAGGAGACGGCCATCCAAAGAACAAGGCCTACGTCGAGTCTCTCTCACTAAGCGGAACTCGGCCCATGAAGGCCTGGGCCCCACAGAGATGCCCAACGGAGACCTTCAACACGTAAATACATGCATTACACTTCTTACCCATAAGAGCGGCAGTTCGGGGCAAGGTATTAGGGCTAAACTAAGCGTTGTATCCAAGTGTTATTTCTCTCTCTCTCATTCTCTTTAAATCTCCATCTTGTGTAACACGTGTCGTATTGTGTTGGTCCGCTAGGGACTTGTCACCGTGTTGTCTCTAATCAATAACTTATACCGTGTATGTGTATCTTATGTTATCATTTAGCTTGTTAGTAAGTAAATAATCTAATCAACTTGTGTGGTACGGAATGATCAATGAGACCCGGGTTTGTGCAGATTTACGGAGTGACATTCAGAATGAGACTGATATGAGGAAATTATTGATTAATGACTGGTATAATATCGATATGTTCTTGAGTTAATTCGAGAAACGGTAACTCAAACAAACTTCACCCGTGGTGCCCCAGATTCCTAATGATTGAATTGTTACGTGATTCATTTAATCGGGTAATAATTATTTGATGAATAGCATGTCATCACATTAATGATAGTCTTGACAACTTTCAACTGTGGAACCTTATATAGACAGGTGTGTTCCTTTCCAAATCATGACCAATCAATTGAATTTACCACAGGTGGACTCCAAGTTGTAGAAACATCTCAAGGATGATCAATGGAAACAAGCACCTGAGCTCAATTTCAAGTCTCATAGCAAAGGGTCTGAATACTTATCTAAATAAGGTATTTGTTTTTTTATTTTGAATAAATTTGCAAACATTTCTTAGCCTGTTTTCGCTTTTTCATTATGGGGTATTGGGATGTCATTATGGGTTATTGTGATGTCATTATGGGTTATTGTGTGTAGATTGATGAGGGGGGGAAAATACTTTGATCCATTAACAAAATAACAAAATGTGCTAAAAGGGAAGTGGTCTGAATACTTTCTGAATGCACTATACCTGATATAGCCTAGGACTACTCTACGCCACTACTTACTCAGCCACAGTGATTGAGTTATATTATTAGGCTCAATTATGACTATCCAATCTAATTATCACATTAGTAATAGTAGGCTTTCTTACATAAGTCTACAAATGTGATGATAGATGCATGGAATGCTTTATTATAAAGGTGCAATTTTATGGGTTAGGGTTAATGACTGCTCTGATAAGACTCACCACTACTTTTCATTTTTATTTATTTAACTAGGCAAGTCAGTTAAGAACAAATTCTTATTTACAATGACTGCCTACCGGGGAACAGTGGGTTAACTGCCTTGTTCAGGGGCAGAACGACAGATTTTTACCTTGTCAGTTCGGGGCTTCGATCCAACAACCTTTCGGTTACTGGCCCAACGCTTTAACCACTAGGTCATTACGCCGAGATGGTGCCATTGTTAACACAATGTATACAACACTACCATACTGAACCTCTATACAACACTACCATGATACAACATTACCTTGATGCTAATCTCAAAATGGCGCTCAATCCCAAGATGGCACCGACAGAGGGCTGCCTTGCTTCTAGGCCTTAGGAAACTTTGCAGTATTTTGTTTATGCATTATTTCTTACAATGTTAGCCCAGAAATCTTAAGTGTTATTACATACAGCCGGGAAGAACTATTGGATATCAGAGTAACGTCAACTTACCAGCACTACGACCAGGAATACGACTTTCCCGAAGCGGATCCTTTGTCCGAACCACCAAGGGCATACAAGGCCCTCCTCCGCCCTCCTTTCGGGCAAATCTGACCACGACCACGAAATCTGACCCTTCCTATAGGCAGAAACTCAAGCAGGATGTACCCGTGCTGAGGACTATTCAACGCTGGTCTGACCAATCGGAATCCACGCTTCAAGATTTTCATCACGTGGACTGGGACATGTTCCGGGTAGCCACAGAGAATAATATCGACGTATACGCTGATTCGGTGAGGGAGTTGATAAGGAAGTGTATAAGAGATGTTGTACCTACTGTGACTATTAAAACATACCCTAACCAGAAACTATGGATAAATGGTGGCATTCTTGCAAAACTGAAAGCGCGAACCACAGGATTTAACCATGGAAAGGTGACTGGGAATATGGTTGAATACAAGCAGTGTAGTTATTCTCTCCGCAAGGCAATCAAACAAACAAAATGTTAGTATAGAGACAAAGTGGTGTCTCAATTCAACGGCTCAGACACAAGACGTATCTGGCAGGTTCTACAGACAGACCACAAAAGGAAAACCAGCCACGTCACTGACATCTTGCTTCCAGACAAACTAAACAGCTTTGCCAGCTTTGAGGATAATACAGTGCCACAGACGCGGCCCGCTACCAAGGACTGTGGGCTCTCGTTCTCCATGGCTGACGTGAGTAAGACATTTAAAAGTGTTAACTCTCGCAAGGCTTCCGGCCCAGAAGGCATCCCTAGCCGCTTCCTCAGAGCATGTGCAGACCAGCTGGCTGGTGTGTTTATGGACATATTCAATCTCTCCCTATCCCAGTCTGCTGTCCCCACATACTTCAAGATGGCCACCATTGTTCCTGTACTCTAGAAGGGAAAGATAACTGAACTAAATGACTACTGCCAATTAGCACTCAATTCTGTCATCATGAAGTGCTTTAAGAGTCAAGGATCATATCACCTCCACCTTACCTGTCAACCTAGACCCACTTCAATTTGCTTACCGCCCCAATAGGTCCACAGACGATGCAATCGCCATCACACTGCACACTGCCCTAGCCCATCTGGACAAGAGGAATACCTATGGTAGAATGCTGTTCGTTGACTATAGCTCAGCATTCAACACCATGGTACCCTCCAAGTTCATCATTAAGCGTGAGGCCCTGGGTTTCAACCCCGCCCTGTGCAATTCGATCCTGGACTTCCTGACGGGCCGCCCCCCAGGTGGTGAATGTAGGAAACAACATCTAATCTTCGCAAATCCTCAACACTGGGGCCCCACAAGGGTGCATGCTCAGCCCCCTCCTGTACTCCCTGTTCACCCATGACTGCGTGGCCAAGCACACCTCCAACTCAATCATCACGTTTGCAGACGACACATCAGTAGTAGACTTGATTACCAACAACGACGAGCCCGCGTACAGGGAGGAGGTGAGGGCTCTCGGAGTGTGGTGTCAGGAAAACAACCTCTCACTCAACGTCAACTAAACGAAGGAGATGATCGTGGACTTAAGGAAACCGCAGAAGGAGCATCCCTCTATCCACATCGACGGGACAGCAGTGGAGGAGGTGGAAAGTTCCTCTGCGTACATATCACGGACAAACTGAAATGGTCCAACCACACATACAGTTTGGTGAAGAAGGCGCAACAGCGCCTCTCCAACCTCAGGAGGCTGAAGAAATGTGGCTTGTCACCTTCACAAACCTTTACAGGTGCACAACTGAGAGCATCCTGTCAGGCTGTATCACCGCCTGGTAGGGCAACTGCACCGCCCTCAACCGCAGGGCTCTCAGAGTTTGGTGCCGTCTGCACAATGCATCACTGAGGGCATAAAGCTTCCCACAATAAGTTGGGTGAATTTTGGCCCATTTACACCAGCTCTGTCAGGAGGACTGAGCCAGGTTTGTAGGCCTCCTTGCTCGCACACGCTTTTTCATTTCTGCCCACACATTTTCTATAGGATGGAAGTCAGGGCTTTATGATGGCCACTCCAATACCTTGACTTTGTTGTCCTTTGTTGCCATTTTGCCACAACTTTGGAAGTATGCTTGGGGTCATTGTCCATTTGGAAGACCCATTTGCGACCAAGCTTTAACTTCCTGACTGATGTCTTGAGATGTTGCTTCAATATATCCACATAATTTTCCTCTCTCATGATGCCATCTATTTTGTGAAGTGCACCAGTCCCTCCTGCAGCAAAGCACCCCCACAACATGATGCTGCCACCCCCGTGCTTCACGGTTGGGGATGGTGTTCTTCGGCTTGCAAGCCTGCCCCTTTTTCCTCCAAACATAACGATGGTCATTATAGCCAAACAGTTCTATTTTTGTTTTATCAGACCAGAGGACATTTCTCCAAAAAGTATTATCTTTGTCCCCATGTGCAGTTGCAAACCGTAGTCTGGCTTTTTTATGACGGTTTTGGTGCATTGGCTTCTTCCTTGCTGAGCAGCCTTTCAGGTTATGTCGATATAGGACTCATTTTACTGTGGATATAGATACTTTTGTACCTGTTTCCTTCAGCATCTTCACATGGTCCTGTTCTGGGATTGATTTGCACTTTTCGAACCAACGTACGTTCATCTCTAGGAGACAGAACGCGTCTCCTTCCTGAGCGGTATGACTGCTGCGTGGTCCCATGGTGTTTATACTTGTGTACTATTGTTTGTACAGATGAACGTGGTACCTTCAGGCGTTTGGAAATTGCTCCCAAGGATGAACCAGACTTGTGGAGGTCCCAATTATTTTTTTCTGAGGTCTTGGCTGATTTATTTTGATTTTCCCATGATGCCAAAAAAAGAGGCACGGAGTTTGAAGGTAGGCCTTGAAATACATCCACAGGTACACCTCCAATTGACTAAAAATATGTAAATTAGCCTATCAGAAGTTTCTAAAGCCATAACCTAAATTTCTGGAATTTTCCAAGCTGTTTAAAAAGCACAGTCAACTTAATGTATGTAAACTTCTGACCCACTGGAATTGTGATACGGTGAATTATAAGTGAAATTATTTGTCTGTAAACAATTGTTGGAAAAATTACTTGTGTCATGCACAAAGTAGATTTCCTAACCGACTTTCCAAAACTATATTTTGTTAACAAGACATTTGTGGAGTGGTTGAAAAAACATTTTTAATGATTCCAACTGGAGTGTATGTAAACTTCTGACTTCAATTGTATATACTGTATTTTATACCACCTATTGCATCTTGCCAATGCCGCTCTGTAATTGCTCATCCATATATTTATATGTATATATTCTTATTCCATTCCCTTAGATTTGTGTGTATTATGTAGTTGTTGTGGAATTGTTAGATTACAGGTCAGATATTGCTGCACTGTCAGAACTAGAAGCACAAGTATTTTGCTTGTGTATCTGCTTTTGCAGACTGTATCTGCATATAAATGGATGAGAGTGCTTCCTACTGCCTGAGCTATGTTGTTGGTGTAAATTGAGAAGAGTGTGGAGCCTAGGATTGAGCCTTGGGGTACTCCCTTGGTGACAGGCAGTGGCTGAGACAGCAGGTGTTCTGACTTTATACACTGCACTCTTTGAGAGAGGTAGAAAACCAGGCCAAAGACCCTCAGAGACACCAAATCNTACAACACCACCGTGATGCTAATACTGAACCTCTGTACAACACCACCGTGATGCTAATACTGAACCTCTATACAACACCACCGTGATGCTAATACTGAACCTCTATACAACACCACCGTGATGCTAATACTGAACCTCTATACAACACCACCGTGATGCTAATACTGAACCTCTATACAACACCACCGTGATGCTAATACTAAACTGGTATACTGGTACTAAAGTTTAAGTACTTGCTGTGACTTCTCCTGTGTTGTTGTCTTGTAGTTCCTGAACTCTGTCCGTCTGTGGGACTTCATCGAGGAGCGTGAGCAGCGCGGCGTTGCCCAGCCGCAGGAAGATGAGGTCAACGAACTGAGAGAACTCTTCATGCAGATGTCTGGTCCA
Source organism: Hucho hucho (assembly GCA_003317085.1). Lineage (NCBI taxonomy): Eukaryota > Metazoa > Chordata > Actinopteri > Salmoniformes > Salmonidae > Hucho > Hucho hucho. The sequence goes on along the minus strand of QNTS01006664.1, from coordinate 11,809 downwards.
GGAGGGGAGGAGAGCAGTGCAGTGTCTGCCCAGCCCTGAGCCCTCAACCTGGGGCCCTAACTACTCGTTATCCAGGCCTAGCCCCTGCCCCAGCACTCAAACTGCAAACATACATACACACTGGACAATAAAATGTACTCACTAGTGAGCCTTTCATGTTGATGGTTTCAGGCTTTTTTTAAATGATATTTTTACTCATGGTACATTTGTGTGGAAAAAACATAGTAAATCTGTACATAGAGCTGTAATGGTTCTGTTAGAGAAGCTGCTATATTTTCCTGATATGTTTTAGAATTTATCTCTGGAAGGCTTTTTATATGAATGGGGTAGACATCTATAGAATGAACCATGAAGTCAAAGTTTTCAAGTACAGTGAAATGCCTTTACTTTCTTTTCATTGGATCTATAGAATCAGTTTGAGGTTGTATAGATATAGAGCTATGTAATGATCAGACAGCCTCTCAGCCAGGCCACAACATGTGTTACAGGTAGGTCACATATAGACATTCTAAAAAGAAACAAAACATTGAATTCAAATCAATGCACCCAGGGGCTCTATTCAAGCTGGATTGCTGAAGTGATCGGAATTGCTTTTAATTTTCGATTGAGCCAACATATTGTTCACCGTGATACCAGTCTCTGCTAACACAGGAACATTGGCTTTAAATTTAAGTCCCGCTGTAACGCTGAACTTCCACGATACGGATTAAATAGAGCCCCAAGTCTGTTGCATACTCAATGTCTATGAAATGATGGTGTGTTAATTTAGAGGCTTTTACATTTATGTTGCAACTAGTTCCTTCTATAGGAACTATTTAGTGTTGATGGATGCTCACATTGAGGTTTAGTGACTTTATCCTTTTAATGGTATGAAATGATGTTGACCTTATTATCCCACATCATTCATCTATAGTAAGAGAATAAAGCACACCCTGGGTGATCTGTCTATCAGTCAGCCTGTAGAAGTGCAGAGGAATGAGTTCCTACCAGTACTCCTCTATTATCTAATGTATTGAGTGAAGCTGCCTGGGGAGCCTAAACTATAGTGTTTAGATAATATTATCCTACAGTGTTTAATGTATATTCTATGGGAAATCAGAATCATTATGTTGGCTTTTATTTATCCAATTTCTTTTCAGTTTGAATGATAGTTGTTTTCAATAGCAGCAGTCCATCCATCCATTAAAGGAAATGTTTGACAGCAGAGGAATATGTGTTATTTAATCTCCCTTTAACATGGGGGTCAATGTATGGATTGAGGCCAGACAATACAGTACTGCACCAGTTGAAGTCGGAAGTCATTAAGACTAGTTTTTCAACCACTCCACAAATTTCTTGTTAACAAACTATAGTTGGTCGGTTAGGACATCTACTTTGTGCATGACACAAGTAATTTTTCCAACAATTGTTTACAGACAGATTATTTCACTTATAATTCACTGAATCACAATTCCAGTGGGTCAGAAGTTTACATACACTAAGTTGACTGTGCCTTTAAACAGCTTGGAAAATTCCAGAAAATTATGTCATGGCTTTCTGAAAATTCAGATAGGCTAATTGACATAATTTGAGTCAATTTGAGGTGTACCTGTGGATGTATTTCAAGGCCTACCTACAAACTCAGTGCCTCTTTGCTTAACATCATGGCAAAATCAAAAGAAATCAGCCAAGACCTTGGGAGCAATTTCCAAACACCTGAAGGTACCACGTTCATCTGTACAAACAATAGTACACAAGTATAACCACCATGGGACCACGCAGCTGTCATACCGCTCAGGAAAGAGACGCGTTCTGTCTCCTAGAGATGAACGTACTTTGGTTTGAAAAGTGCAAATCATTCCCAGAACAACAGCAAAGGACCTTGTGAAGATGCTGGAGGAAACAGGTACAAAAGTATCTATATCCACAGTAAAACGAGTCCTATATCAACATAACCTGAAAGGCTGCTCAGCAAGGAAGAAGCCACTTCTCTAAAACCGCCATAAAAAAGCCAGACTGCGGTTTGTAACTGCACATGGGGACAAAGATCGTACTTTTTGGAGAAATGTCCTCTGGTCTGATGAAACAAAAATAGAACTGTTTGGCCATAATGACCATTGTTATGTTGGGAGGAAAAAGGGGGAGGCTTGCAAGCCAAAGAACACCATCCCAACCGTGAAGCATGGGGGTGACAGCATCATGTTGTGGGGGTGCTTTGCTGCAGGAGGGACTGGTGCACTTCACAAAATAGACATAGGCATTATGTGCCATCTCTTTTGTGGATATGTTGAAGCAACATCTCAAGACATCAGTCAGGAAGTTAAAGCTTGGTCGCAAATGGATCTTCCAAATGGACAATGACCCCAAGCATACTTCCAAAGTTGTGGCAAAATGGCTTAAGGACAACAAAGTCAAGATATTGGAGTGGCCATCACAAAGCCCTGACCTCAATCCTATAGAAAATTTGTAAATTGAAAAAGCGTGTGCGAGCAAGGAGGCCTACTCAGTTACACCAGCTCTGTCAGGAGGAATGGGCCAAAATTCACCCAACTTATTGTGGGAAGCTTGTGGAAGGATACCCGAAACGTTTGACCCAAGTTAAACAATTTAAAGGCAATGCTACCAAATACTAATTGACTATATGTAAACTTCTGACCCACTGGGAATGTGATGAAAGAAATAAAAGCTGAAATAAATAATTCTCTCTACTATTATTCTGCTTCTGTAGGGCTGAACCCAAGCTATAGGCTTCTGTAGCGCTGAACCCAAGCTATAGTCTTCTGTTTTATTTATTTATTTTATTTCACCTTTATTTAACCAGGTAGTTCTATATGATGTCATAATACAGGTGGGCAAGTTGAGAACAAGTTCTCATTTACAACTGCGACCTGGCCAAGATAAAGCAGAGCAGTTCGACACATACAACAACACAGAGTTACACATGGAGTAAAACAAACATACAGTCAATAATACAGTAGAAAAAAACAAATCTATATACAATGTGTGCAAAGGAGGTAAGATAAGGAAGGTAAGACAATAAATAGGCCATGGTGGCAAAGTAATTACAATATAGCATTTAAACACTGGAATGGTAGATGTGCAGTAGATGAATGTGCAATGTAGAAAAAACGGGGGTGCAAAGGAACAAGATTAATAAATAAATACGGTAGGGGATGAGGTAGTTGGTTGGGCTACTTACAGATGGGCTATGTACAGGTGCAGGGGTCTGTGAACTGCTCTGACAGCTGGTGCTTAAAGCTGGTGAGGGAGATAAGTGTCTCCAGTTTCAGAGATTTTTGTAGTTCGTTCCAGTCATTGGCAGGAGAGAACTAGAAGGAAAGTCGGCCAAAGGAGGAATTGGCTTTGGGGGTGACCAGTGAGATATACCTGCTGGAGCGAGTGCTACGGGTTGGTGCTGCTATGGTGACCAGCGAGCTGAGATAAGGCGGGACTTTACCTAGCAGGGACTTGTAGATGACCTGGAGCCAGTGGGTATGGCGACGAGTGTAAAGCGAGGGCCAGCCAACGAGAGCATACAGGTCGCAGTGGTAGGTGGTGTATGGGGCTTTGGTAACAAAACGGATGGCACTGTGATAGGCTACATCCAATTTGTTGAGTAGAGTATTGGAGGCTATTTTGTAAATGACATCACCGAAGTCGAGGATCGGTAGGATGGTCAGTTTTACGAGGGTATGTTTGGCAGCATGAGTGAAGGATGCTTTGTTGCGAAATAGGAAGCCTATTCTAGATTTAATTTTGGATTGGAGATGTTTGATGTGAGTCTGGAAGGAGAGTTTACAGTCTAGCCAGACACCTAGGTATTTGTAGTTGTCCACATTATCTAAGACAGAACCGTCCAGAGTAGTGATGCTGGACGGGCGGGCAGGTGCGGGCAGCGATCGGTTGAAGAGCATGCATTTAGTTTTACTTGCGTTTAAGAGCAGTTGGAGTCATCAAAATCATCAAACAATGGACACGGGGACACTTTCATCCTCCTAATGCTGGTAATGATAAGAGATGGACTGTGGAAAATTTATTTTGTGATGTCATTAAAAGTTAAATTAAGACTTATGACAAACATTAACTTTAAGAGTTTTCATAATGTTTACATACTTTGATAGTGATGCTGGACGGGGGGACAGGTGCGGGCAGCGATCGGTTGAAGAGCATGCATTTAGTTTCACTTGCGTTTAAGAGCAGTTGTAGGCCACGGAAGGAGAGTTGTATGGCATTGAAGCTTGTCTGGAGGGTAGTTAACACAGTATCCAAAGGGTGTCCAGAAGTATACAGAATGGTGTCGTCTGCGTAGAGGTGGTTCAGAGACTCACCTGCAGCAAGAGCGACATCATTGATGTATACAGAGAAGAGAGTCGGCCCAAGAATTGAACCCTGTGGCACCCCCATAGAGACTGCCAGAGGCCCGGACAACAGGCCCTCTGATTTGACACACTGAACTCTATCGGAGAAGTAGTTGGTGAACCATGCGAGGCAATCATTTGAGAAACCAAGGCTGTCGAGTCTGCCAATAAGGTTGTGGTGATTGACAGAGTCGAAAGCC
>QNTS01006662.1:8010-54107 GCA_003317085.1 Hucho hucho | reverse complement strand
GTCACTCTGCCCGACACTACAGTATGCGTCACTCTGCCCGACACTACAGTATGCGTCACTCTGCCCGACATTACAGTATGCGTCACTCTGCCCGACACTACAGTATGCGTCACTCTGCCCGACACTACAGTATGTGTCACTCTGCCCGACACTACAGTATGCGTCACTCTTCCCGACACTACAGTATGCGTCACTCTGTCCGACATTACAATATGAGTCACTCTGCCCGACACTACAGTATGAGTCACTCTGCCCGACACTACAGTATGAGTCACAATAGATACTAGCAGAATTAACAGCTTGGTTAAGTGCACTCTCAAACTTGTGATAATAAATCAGTATATAATGTTTTGCTCTTGGCCTCTAGTCAAGTAATATGAATACTTAAATGGTGCAGTCATAGGTGAGCGTTTACTTACAATGTAGTGGCATTAGGTTTTCAATTAAAGGTCAAAGAAGCTTGGGGATATTGTACGGGCACTAATTTGATGTATAATTTAAGAACATAAGAAACATTTTGCACAGAATCATTAAAGTGCTGTACTAGATCTGCGGGACACATTTCAGCGTAAAATGAAAGATATCCAATAATTCATCATGAGAATATCTCAAGGTAAGAATTAGCTTTCTTGGCAGGCTTTCCCCTGACTTAATCAGTCAACTCCACACAGAACCTTGATTGTTGGAGTCGAGCCACTAATAGAGCTCGCCAGTTTGTAGTCCTAAAACCCGGCAATGAGTTACCTCTGGTTCGTTCAGCCATCCCTATGTAAAGAATGTATGGCAAAAAAATAGAGTTTTGGAATAAACGCCCGAAAATAATGTCTGTGGTTGACACAGGCTACGGAGATCTTATATGTTTTGTTTTTATGAGATAATATCAGTCAGTTAACATGACCTTCATGAATATTGAAGCCTTTATGTGCTTTTTTGTAATAACTTAAATTCTTCAGAATTCACAAAAAGTGATGTTAGCTGATGAAGATTATCTCATAGAACAAAATGTGTAAGTTCTCCTATGCCTGTTTTTATCACAGAACTTATTTTGGGGTTTATCCAAGAACCCTACAAAAACGTCACTGATTTTCTCCATAGGCTTTGTCAAACAAACCATGGCAAACAAACCATGAGTTAGTGCCTACAAAAAGACGACATTACCATTTCTCTCTATACACTAGTGGTATGGATACAAGATTGGTAGTATGGGTAAAGGATTGGTGGTATGGGGAAAGGATTGGTGGTATGGGTAAAGGATTGGTGGTATGGGTAAAGGGTTGGTGGTATGGGTAAAGGGTTGGTGGTATGGGTAAAGGGTTGGTGGTATGGGAAAGGATTAGTGGTATGAGTAAAGGATTGGAGGAATGGGTAAAGGATTGGTGGTATGGGTAAAGGATTGGTGGCATGGGTAAAGGATTGGTGGTATGGGTAAAGGATTGATGGTATGGGTAAAGGATTGGTGGTATGGGTAAAGGATTGGTGGTATGGGTAAAGAATTGGAGGTATGGGTAAAGGGTTGGTGTATGGGAAAGGATTGGTGTTGAAAAAACAGATTAATGTGCTGAAACTGATGGAATACCATCAGGGATGGAAATGAAGCTAGCCCGCGGCACTAGCCTGCTGGGACACTGAATAATTGAATCTGCAGAACATGTGTTTCAACACTTTGAATTACACAGCAGTTGGATAATGTGCGTACAGTTCAGTGCTAGATATGGCCAAATCATTTTCTTTTCATAGCTTTTCTCTGGCGTAGTCTGGTAGCTTTTCTCTGGCGTAGTCTGGTAGCTTTTCTCTGGCGTAGTCTGGTAGCTTTTCTCTGGCGTAGTCTGGTAGCTTTTCTCTGGCGTAGTCTGGTAGCTTTTCTCTGGCGTAGTCTGGTAGCTTTCCTCTGGTGTAGTCTGGTAGCTTTTCTCTGGTGTAGTCTGGTAGCTTTTCTTTGGCGTAGTCTGGTAGCTTTTCTAACATCGTCACCAACCCATCCATGTCACAGTTAGCTACTTACTCCTCTCCTCCTCCTGTTGATAGTTAGGACTGCCACTATAGTATCACTGAATGAAAATGGCACCCTATTCCCTAATAGTGCACTACGTTTTACCAGGGCCCATCAAGTAGAGCACTATCTAAGGAATAGAGTGCCATGTGGAACGTAGCCACACTCTCAGCCGGAGAAGATGACGTGATGTTGTGGATTCTACAACCAACTCTTAGAAGGTTAGTAATTAATGAAATGGAAGAAGACGAGACATTTTGGAAAACGATGAGACATTGTGTGACATTGTGACGACATCCATGTCAAGCATTGTTGAGTAACATCAAGACACTGTACACTCTTAGGAAAAATTGATCCAAAAGGGTTATTCAGCTATCCTCATAGGAGAACCCTTTTTGGTCCCAAGTAGAACCCTTTTGACCCCAAAATAATTGTTCTTCAGGGACAACCAAAGAAACTTTTTTAGTTTCTCGATAGCACCTTCTTTTCCAAGAGTTTCCATTAGAGCTGGGGCACAGGGGGAGAAGATGATGATGAAATGAAACATGTGTCAACCCCTACAAAAACGTTTCTGTTAATTATGATATACATAATATTTCATACTTCTTGTTGCTGCAGGATTATTTTCCTGCTGTAGCAAACTGTCTCAAATCCTACATCTGTGTGTGTGTATATATATATATATATATATATATCGTCCAGTGCCAGGCAGTGTGAGGTAATATGTATTGTATTTAATGTAATTTCCCTTAGACCAGGAGTCCACAGTGGCTCCAGGGCTTTGGTCTTGTGAGAATCTAGATTTTTTTTTGCCTTGGGGGTCAGGTCTTGGTGCAGTGTCTGATGTGGCTGTGTACAGCTATATGTGAGAGGCAGAACAGAGATAGGATCTTCATTTGAGCCAGTTTGCTACAGCAGGAAAGTAATCCAGCAGCAACATGAAATGCAAATGTGTGGATTATAATTAACAGACATTTTTGTAGGGGTTGATAATACATTGTTCATAAGGGAAAATCAAGTCTGAAATGTCAAAGTGGAGATTACAAACTTGTAACGTGTACACAAGGAGTCGGGAAGCAAGTACAGGGAGTGAAAATTTTATAACTAAACAAACATGGAACAATACTGGAAACACGAGTAGCGTAAGGACATGAAACACAAAGAGAGTCAATAACGCCTAGGGAAAGAACCAAAGGGAGTGAGAGATATAGGGAAGGTAATCAGGAAAGTGATGGAGTCCAGGTGAGTCTGATGAGGCGCTGGTGCGCGTAACGATGGTGACAGATGTGTGCAATAATAAGCAGACTGGCGACCTCGAGCGCCGGAGAGGGAGTATACGTGACGGAACTTCAGAAGCATTTTAAAACCTCAAATAAACATGTTTTACATTTCCTGCATTGCAGGAAGGTTATCCTGCTAAAGGGTGATCATGTCTCTCCATTTCTCTCAGAATAATTCCAATCAACAGATGATTGGTAGACAGTCTCCGTGTTTAAAGGGTGAGCCAATGCCTGATGGACTTGAGGTCTTACTTGCAGACCGATGTCGTTGGTATTCATTTTAAATGTGAATGGCCAGTTGATCTTCTTCCAGAGGACAGGCAGTTCTCTGTAGAGGATGTTTTTTTTGGTAGATTCAAAGAGCCAAAAATGACATGCCCAAATCTAACTGCCTGTACTGTATAGCACTGTAGCTCAGGACCTGAAGCAAGGATATGCATATTCTTGATACTATTTCAAAGGAAACACTTTAAAGTGTGTGTGTAACGTATCAGACTTATACATTCAAGAATGAGATATCTACAGTTGAAGACAGAAGTTTACATACACCTTAGACAAATACATTTAATCTCAGTTTTTCACAATTCCTGACATTTAATCCTGGTAAAAAAATCCCTGTCTTAGGTCACCTAGGATCAACACTTTATTTTAAGAATGTGAAATGTCAGAATAACAGTAGAGAGAATGATTCATTTCAGCTTTTATTTCGTTCAACACATTCACAGTGGGTCAGAAGTTTACATACACTCAATTAGTATTTGGCAGCATTGACTTTAAATTGTTAATCTTGGGTCAAACGTTTTTGGTAGCCTTCCACAAGCTTCCCACAATAAGTTGAGTGTATTTTGGCCCATTCCTCCTGACAGAGCTGGTGTAACTGAGTCAGGTTTGTAAGCCTCCTTGCTCGCACATACTTTTTCAGTTCTGCCCACAAACGTGAGATTGAGGTCAGGGCTTTGTGATGGCCACTCCAATACCTTGACTTCGTTGTCCTTAAGCTATTAAGCTATTTTAACACAACTTTGGAAGTATGCTTGGGGTCATTGTCCATTTCGAAGACCCATTTGCAACCAAGCTTTAACTTCCTGACTGATGTCTTGAGATGCTGCTTCAATATATCCACATAATTTTCAATTCCTCATGACGACATCTATTTTGTGAAGTGCACTAGTCCCTCCTGCAGCAAAGCACCCCCACAACATGATGCTGCCACCCCTGTGCTTCACGTTTGGGATGGTTCTTTGGCTTGCAAGCCTCCCCCTTTTTCCTCCAAACATAACGATGGTCATTATGGCCAAACAGTTCTATTTTTGTTTCATCAGACCAGAGGACATTTCTCTAAAAAGTACGATCTTTGTCCCCATGTACAGTTGCAAACCGTAGTCTTGCTTTTTTATGGCGGTTATGGAGCAGTGGCTTCTTCCTTGCGGAGCGGCCGTTCAGGTTATGTCGATATAGGACTCGTTTTACTCTGAATATAGACACTTTTGTACCTGTATCCTCCAGCATCTTCATAAGGTCCTTTGCTGTTGTTCTGGTATTGATTTGCACTTTTCGCACCAAAGTACGTTCATCTCTAGGAGACAGAACGCGTCTCCTTCCTGAGCGGTATGACAGCTGCATGGTCCCATGGTGTTTATACTTGCATACTATTGTTTGTACAGATGAACGTGGTACCTTCAGGCGTTTGGAAATTGCTCCCAAGGATGGGTCTCGAGTTATAAGAATACGTCTATAATAACACATTATTGGAGGATAATTTGGGTCACGGGAGGATGGTCAATTTCTCATTTGGGTCTTGAGTTGACAAAGTTTAAGAACCCAAGCTCTAGATGGCCGGGCGGGGTTGGGTGTAGAGCCAGAGACAGCAGAGGGGTCAGACTGGAGGAACCAAATCCTACATTTAAATGAGTGGGGGATGGAGGACTTGAATGTTGTGTCTGAAGTTGGCTTCCACAGGTCATCTTACGCTCTACCACTAATGAGGATTTGTTTTTAATCAGTTAAAACTCAAGTTTACTATTACTTATTTTATCTTTATTTTACCAGGGTGTGAACACTGAATCAATACTTCAAAGACACAACACATATACACACACACACACACACACATACATATATATATATATATATATATATATATATATATATATATATATATATATATATATATATATATATATATATATATATTATAGAGTCTGGAGAACACAATCACTATAATGAAATACGTGGATCAATAGGCAAAAAGACACAGACTATACTAACATGTTGTATGCCTCAGGTCTTCCTTGGTGTCCACATCACCAACAAACTAACATGGTCCAAGCACACCATGACAGTTGTGAAGAGGGCACGACAAAACCTATTCCCCCTCAGGAGACTGAAAAGATTTGGCACTGGTTCTCAGATCCACTAAAGGTTCTACAGCTGCACCATCTAGAGCATCCTGACTGGTTGCATCACTGCCTGGTATGGCAACTGCTCCGACTGTAAGGCACTACAGAGGGTAGTGCGTACGGCCCAGTACATCACTGGGGCCAAGCTTCCTGCCATCCAGGAAGGCCCTAAAAATTGTCAAAGACTCCAGCCATCCTAGTCATAGACTGTTCCCTCTACTACCGCAAGGCAAGCGAAACTGGAGTACCAAGTGTAGGTCCAAGAGGCTTCTAAACAGCTTCTACCCCACACCATAAGACTCCTTAACATCTGATCAAATGGATTCTCAGACTATTTGCATTGCCCCTCCCCCCTCTTTTACGCTGCTGCTACTCTCTGTTATTATCTATACATAGTCACTTTAATAACTCTACCTACTTCTACATATTACCTCAATTACCTCTACTAACCGGTGCCCCCCGCATATTTACTCTGTACCGGTACCCCCTGTATATAACCTTGCTTGTAGTGTTAGTTTACTGCTGCTCTTTAATTTGTTACTTTTATTTCTTATTCTTATATTTTAGGTATTTTTTGTAATTTTTTTAACTGCGTATTGTTGGTCAAGGGCTTGTAAGTAAGCATTTCACCGTAAGGTTGTATTGTATTCGGCTCAAGTGACAAATACATTTTGATGCGATTTGATTAGATTTATATTATATTTACACATAAATAGAAATCAAAGACACATATGTTAAAGAATATGCAACCATTTAAGACTGGATTAGCATGAGAAACAAAAACGTATTTTACTTACTGATCTAAAAGTAACCTTCTCCTTCCAATCTTTCTTTGCGCGCAGGACTCCTCATGTAACTCTCCTGGTCAATTTCTTCAATAATCTCATCCAATTGTGTTTACTTTAAGTTCGATTTAACGTTTTTTCTCTTAGTAGCCATGTTTTTAGAAGAAAAGCAAGCACTGGGTAACGTAAACACCCTTGCGTCCTGTGGATTTTCAAATGGAGAATGAATCGTGTTGCGCAGCCGTCAGTCTACGAAGGGCCATCACATACTCATGTAAAGCCCAGCTCATTGGCATTCTAGCTAGCTATGTTTCGAAACGATAGGTGGTCCTTGGACCAAAAGACTGTCAATCAAGTGAACACCGCCCATCTCATTGGTGTATAATGATGGCTGTCCTTCATGGGCTAATTGATGTGTTGTGTAGCCAATACATAATGTAGAACGATGAAACAAAATTTGGTTGCCTTCTAGAGTTTATGAGGATTGCACAGAAACCGAACTTGACCAGGTGAAACAAGGTTTAGCTAGTTAGATTGTTTTGTTGCAAATTGAAAGATTCAGAATGAATGTGAAACAGTATACAACATGGATCGTGTTAGGATCTAAACATTTAGTTTTGTTTATCAAACAAAACTATGCTACACTTTATCTCTGGGACCCTCAAGATGACAAATCAGAGCAAGATTACTGAATGTAAGTACATTATATACCGTCAGAGGTGAATGTATGAAACCAGTCGCCTTGATAAAAGTGTTTTGTTGTTGTGCACTATCCTCAAACAATAGCATGGTATTTTTTTCGCTGTAATAACTACTGTAAATTGGACATTGCACTTAGAAAGCTTATATGATTGTTAATCTGACCATATAAGACATGTCTTTGTCCCGGAAAGTTGGCTTTTGTTTACAATGCCATTCTAGTCAAATATCGCATATTGAGCAGCAACTGTCCCGATTTAGGGACTTGATCCAGTAGAGGTTAAACAGAAACCATCTGTTTGCAGTCGGCAGCCAATGAGTACAATCAATTGATCACTCTAGCAGATGTGAGCTACAGATAGACAGTGTTGTTATAGCTATGGATAAAGGCAGTGTTGCTTTAGTTACAGATACAGAAAGTGTTGCCATAGCTACAAATACAAACAGTTTTGCTGTAGCTACAGATACAGGCAGTGTTGCTACAGTGCTTTGCAAAAGTATTCATCCCTCTTGACGTTTTTCCTACTTTGTTGCATTACAACCTATAATTTAAATGGACCAAGCAAGTGGCACCATGAAGACCAAGGAGCTCTCCAAACAGGTCAGGGACAAAGTTGTGGAGAAGTACAGATCAGGGTTGCGTTATAAAAAAAAATCCAGAACTGAACATCCCACGGAGCACCATTAAATCCATTAATAAAAAATTTAAAGAATATGGCACCACAACAAACCTGCCAAGAGACGATCGCCCACCAAAACTCACGGACTAGACAAGGAGGGAATTAATCAGAAAGGCAACAAAGAGACCAAAGATAACCCTGAAGGAGCTGCAAAGCTCAACAGCGGAGATTGGAGTATCTGTCCATAGGACCACTTTAAGCCTTACACTTCACAGAGCTGGGCTTTACGGAAGAGTGGCCAGAAAAAAGCCATTGCTTAAAGAAAAAAATAGGCAAACACGTTTGGTGTTCGACAAAAGGCATGTGGGAGACTCCCCAAAGAAATGTAGGAAGGTACTCTGGTCCGATGAGACTAAGATTGAGCTTTTTGGCGATCAAGTAAAGCGCTATGTCTGGTGCAAACCCAACACCTCTCAATCACCCGAGAACACCATCCCCACAGTGAGGCATGGTGGTGGCAGCATCATGCTGTAGGGATGATTTTCATCGGCAGGGACTGGGAAACTGGTCAGAATTGAAGGAACGATGGATGGCGGGAAATTCTTGAGGGAATCATGTTTCAGTCCTCCAGAGATTTGAGACTGGGATGAGGGTTCACCTTCCAGCAGGACAATGGCCCTAAGCATACTGCTAAAGCAACACTTGAGTGGTTAAAGGGGAAACATTTAAATGTCTTGGAATGGCCTAGTCAAATCCCAAACCTCAATCCAATTGAGAATCTGTGGTATGACTTAATATTGCTGTACATCAGCGGAATCCATCCAACTTGAAAGAGCTGGAGCAGTTTTGCCTTGAAGAATGGGCAACAATCCCAGTGGCTAGATGTGCCAAGCTTATAGAGACATACCCCAAGAGACTTGCAGGTGTAATTGCTGCAAAAGGTGTCTCTACAAAGTATTGACTTTGGGGGGGGGGGGGGGGGGGGGGNGTGAATAGTTACGCACGTTCAAGTTCTGTTTTTTTGTCTTATTTCTTGTTTGTTTCACAATAAAAAATATTTTGCATCTTCAAAGTGATGGGCATTGTGTAAATCAAATTATACAAACCACCCAAAAATCTATTTTAATTCCAGGTTGTAAGGAAACAAAATAGGTAAAATGCCAAGGGGGGTGAATACTTTCGCAAGCCACTGTATGGCTACAGATGCAGGTAGTGTTGACTAGATTATCCCAATATAAAGTTGAAGTAGGCATGTCACCCTCAAACCAGCCAAAGTGATCAAAATCTTGATCTCAAGTCTCCTATGTCCCACAATACGTTGATCATTAGCCCGCTTAACTAAAACTTAGGCATTGGATTGGGGAACCAACACAAGTCCTCAGGTCTCAGCTTCCTCACACGAGCATGGTTCGCGGTTCACCGATACACCTACCTTACACACATATCAGGCCATCAATGTAAATAGGAATTTATTCTTCTTTGACCTGCCTGGTAAAATAAAATAACCAGCATGGCCTCATCAGAATATGTCAAATAGTGACATTAAACTATTGTTGTTCTATGTCACCCAAGCTGCCATCTGATATACACACACTCCAAGAACTCACTCAGCTTCCATTCAGTCACGGTCTTGGATTTCATTCACCCTGCCCACGTTTTGTATGTCACAGTGTTTGTTGTGTGTTTTCACCACCCGGCAAAACTTAAGTTACTTTTAATAGAAAACTCTTGACACCAACGCACTTATTTATTATCTGCTCCTGTTGTCACATATACCACGGCCAAATCAACACTGTCGGCAAGACAACATGTACATCAGGTGGCAATTATGTCTTGTCTCTTGTCTTTTAAACATAATTATACAGCGATTACTCCACCTTGGAGGGCTGAGAGAAAACCTATCTAATCACCCTGTAACTCTTCCTGAGGGGAATGTTGTTTGTCTGGGTAGTTGTAGAGATAGGAGACAACTGGGCATCTCTCTCTGCCTCTCTTTCCCCAGAGGAGAGAACCAGGCAGGAGGAGGAGAGAACCAGGCAGGGGGAAGGAACCAGACAGGAGGAATATTTTCTATTTATTATGGATCCCCGTTAGTTCATGCCAAGGCAGCAGATACTCTTCCTGGGGTTTATTAAGGATCCCCATTAGTTCCTGCCAAGGCAGCAGCTACTCTTGCTGGTGTTTATTATGGATCCCCATTAGTTCCTGCCAAGGCAGCAGCTACTCTTCCTGGAGTTTAGGGGTGGCAGGCAGCCTAGTGGCAGGCAGCCTCTGATTCAGAGGGCCTGGGTTAAATGCAGAAGACACATTTCAGTTGAAGGCATTTGGTTGTACAACTGACTAATAATGGTGACTTTGAGTTTATTATGGATCCCCATTAGTTCCTGCCAAGGCAGCAGCTACCTGGAGTTTATTAGTGATCCCCTTTAGTTACTGGAGGAGCGAACCAGGCAGGAGGAGAGAGAACCAGGTAGCCAGGTCAGCACTCCTACTCTGAGACACTGAGTAAGGGCCCTGGTTTACCAGACTTTTAGAATGAATTGGCATTAGGCAAAGTAAGCGCATGTGAATCGTGGGGGCAAAGATGCACACTGTCTTAATTAACATACCGGGGATTTGTCATCACAATATTGTTTACATGAAATGGGGTGTATTCACAAAAATTTCTATGACAAAGCTGTTACATGCTTTAAAGTCCACGCTCATCGACACAAGCTGTTCAACAATCTGCTCTCTCAAAGCCACAACAATTAGATTTTTGATTTAGTCTTGAAACACAAATTTGAGGCACATCACATCACGTCACACGCACACACGCACGTGCACACCGGCAGGCAGACAGATGAAAATGTGATTCTGCAATTGAACAAGAATGAATGAAGCCTTTTTTATAAACCTTATGAGATTTACTGGAAGTACCGTTGGTACACTGTACAATATGGCCAGCTAACGTATGGAGATCACATGTACTGACTGTTAGGTTCTAATTCTTACAGTAAAAAACTCAACGGACACTATGAAAAGCTTAAACCAAGTTTATTCTTCACAGATGATCAATACCTTTGCATTAGACTACGACATATTCAAACAAACACTAATATTTAACTACGCTGAGTCTCCTCCTACACATCTGAACAGCCAATGCATCTCTGTTGCTAGACAGAACCTTAGTGATATCTATTCTTCCTCACTTCATCTGACCTCTGCCCCAAAGTGCTCACTCCTACCCAACTCACGGCTGTTATGGTGACTGTTACCAGACTGTGTCTCTGCTCCTCCCAGAGGATCCCTCCCATAAGATCATCTGATGGCGAACAATAACGTATCCTGACATAATATAAACATTATACATTACCCTCTCTCCCTCAGTGACATGAATAAGTATATTTCATAATCTCAGAACCCAACATGACGAACACGGACACAATGCTGGTAACATATGTTTGTCCCTGTTTCACAATGTAGCCTGCAATACTGAGACAATGAAGGTTTCTCAAATGGTACTCTATTCCTTACCCACTGGGCACAGATGTCAATTCAACGTCTACTGCACATTTCCTTGAAATGACGTGAAAACAATGTTGGCTCAACCAGTGTGTGCTCAGTGGATATATATAGTGCACAACTTTTGACCCGAGCCCTGTGGCACAAGGGAATTTGGTGCTATTTGGGGGGGGACACAATACCTCAATACTCAATCAATGCAATATGAACAATGAGGTAAATGGTTTCTAGGTGGTTTCCAGGTGTCACATGCATTTACTGGACATGGTAGATGCATTTCAGAGTGAAATACCTTTCGTTACCTTCAGTCAATTGACTTTCAAGGAGAGTAACATTGACAAGACCCCGTAAAAGACTGGAGTCAAGCTGCCTCACTACAGAAACAGGAGATAGACTAGTGTCCTGTCCAGGGGGTGTACTGTACATCAACCTGCTACATAAACAGGATATGGACTAGTGTCCTGTCCACGGGGGGTGTACTTGTACATCAAGCTGCCTCACACTACAGAAACAGGAGATAGACTAGCATCCTGAGAAAGGAGAGAGTGCGAGAGCAGAGATGATGGAGAGATAGAGAGAGGAGTGTGAAGAGCGGGAGAGAGGAACAGAGGAGAGAGATAAAGCCTTTGATAAAGTATTGATAAGTTCAAGTAAACAACAACATCAAAGTCAAGGGTAAAATCAATTTAGTTGTAGTGAGATTAAGACAACATTAAGTTGACATTTGTTTATATTTAGCCATTGACTGCATGCCCTCGATATGAGGAATAGATTGCATCGTGGTTGAACTTTTTTCTCTCAACATTACTCAGGTAGCGACAGAGGGTGGGACAGCAGGAGCAAGTAAAGTGCAGTAGCCATGAAGGAGCATATATCTTGCTGTAGACTGTAGTACATTGTAGGCACATGGTTTTGACCAAAATAAATATTTTTCATTCAGAGACCTTTTCCAAGAGGCTGTAGAACACTCACGTTCCGTGAACTTCTGGTTTGATCTCATAGAAAAAGATAACAGGAATTGCCCTTTAAATCAGAATGAAAATGTAATTTTAGCTCCAGACGTTTGTGGTTTCCTGGAATATGGATAATGCATTAAGACAGAGTTAGACCTTATGTAACTGGGAAATATAATATTGGATCATTAGACTGTCATCACACTAGGAGATTTTAAAAATATATTCAGCAAAGATCTGTGAAAGTATCATCTCAGACAGAGGTATTTCTTTTAGACAGACCTGGGTCCTCCTCCCTGGGTCCTCCTACCTTTTAGACAGATCTTCAATTCATTCTTAATAATCCAAGGGTGTTTCTTCTACAGGCCATTTGGCTAACGTGCTAGCAGTGTAACGGTCACAGATATTTCCCATGGGGAAAACGGGGGTGGAGAATAGATCCCTGGGTCCTCCTCCCTGTTAGACCTGGGTCCTCCTACCTTTTAGACAGACCTGGGTCCTCCTCCCTGGGTCCTCCTCCCTGTTAGATCTGGGTCCTCCTACCTTTTAGACAGGCTTGGGCCCTAATCCCTTTTAGACAGACCTGGGCCCTCCTCCCAGACAGACCTGGGCCCTCCTCCCAGACAGACCTGGGCCCTCCTCCCAGACAGACCTGGGCCCTCCTCCCAGACAGGAATTTCTCCCATTCTTCTCTGCAGATCCTATCAAGCTCTATCAGGTTAGATGAGGAGCGTTGCTGCACAGCTATGTTCAGGTCTCTCCAGAGATGTTAGATTGGGTTCAAGTCCGGGCTCTGGCTGGGCCACTCAAGGACATTCAGAGACTTGTCCCGAAGCCACTCCTACGTTGTCTTGGCTGTGTGCTTAGGGTAGTTGTCCGGTTGGAAGGTGAACCTTCGCCCCAGTCTGAGGTCTTGCTCGCTCTGGAGCAGGTTTTCATGAAGGATCTCTCTGTACTTTGCTCCGTTCATCTTTCCCTCGATCCTGACTAGTCTCTCTGTCCCTGACGCTGAAAAACATCCCCACAGCATGATGCTGCCACTGTCACAACTTCCGCCTAAGTCGGTCCCTCTCCTTGTTCGGGCGGCGTTCGGCGGTCGACGTCACTGGTCTTCTAGCCATGACCGATCCACTTTTCTTTTTCCATTTGTTTTGTCTTTGTTTTCCACACACCTGGTTTTCATTCCCCAATTACTTGTTCATGTATTTAACCCTCTGGTTCCCCCATGTTTGTGTGCGTGATTGTTCCTTGTTCTTTGTCGGTACCTTTCCGGCTGGTATTTTTGCCCGTGTGTTATGGATACCGTTATTTTGGGCACGTTGTAAATGGTTTACTTTGTGCCGTCGTAGTAAAATACGTTGTTCACTCATCTCTGCTCTCCTGTGCCTGACTTTATGCACCAGCTACATACACCGACCTGACAGAATCACGCACCTAAATTATGTAGTCAGCAGGAGCAGATACCCATATAGTAGGGGTCGAGGAGCGCATCCAGCAGCACGCGGCTATGCTGCAACATCTTGGCACCGCCATGGACCGCGTTCTTCAGAACTTGGATCGCTGGGAGAGAAGAGGAGTTCCTCCAGCGCCTCCACCAGCACAACCAAGTTCACCACTACTGAACCCTCCTTCACCCGGTCCCAGTGGGATTCGTCTCGCCCTTCCTAGGGATTATGATGGGAAGGCTGCAGGTTGTCAGGGGTTCATACTATAGCTGGAGCTCTACCTGGCAACCGTCCACCCGGTTCCTTCAGACCGTGAGAGGGAGTCCGCCCTCGTCTCCTGCCTCTCAGGGAAAGCCCTGGAGTGGGTCAACACCGTGTGGGGAGAAGGAGAAGCGGTGCTGGACCACTTCGAGGAGCACACTGCCGGTCGGTGCTGGGGAGGTTACTCTGGGAGTCGAGGCAGCAGGCAGGGCACTCTCACGTCACCCCAGGTGAGTCATCACCATGCTCACCAGAACCCTCTGTTGCACACATGTTTTTGTACATACATTTTCCTGAGTTTTCCTCGCATTCCCAGCATAAGGGGCTCGTAGATTCAGGCGCAGCTGGGAATTTCATTGACAGATCATTTGCCCATAGTTTAGGGATCCCCATTGTTCCAGTGGATATGCCCTTCCCAGTTCATGCCCTAGATAGTTGACCATTAGGGTCAGGGTTAATTAGGTAGGCCACCGCTCCACTGGGCATGGTGACGCAGGAGGGTCACAAGGAGAGAATCAGTCTCTTCCTTATTGATTCTCCTGCGTTTCCCGTGGTGCTGGGCCTACCCTGGTTGGATTGTCATGACCCCACTATTTCGTGGCAACAGAGGGCTCTCACGGGGTGTTCACGAGAGTGCTCGGGGAGGTGTTTAGGGGTTTCCGTTGGTGCTACTACGGTGGAAAGTCCAGACCATGTCTCCACCGTGCGCATTTCCTCCGAATATGCCGATTTGGCTCTCGCCTTCTGTAAGAAGAAGGAGACTCAATTACCACCCCATCGACGGGGGGATTGTGCGATAAACTAACCTGGTAGATGCAGCACTTCCCAGGAGTCACGTGTATCCCCTGTCGCAGGAGGAAATGGCGGCTATGGAAACATATGTCTCCGAATCCCTGGGGCAGGGGTACATTCGGCCCTCCACTTCACCTGCCTCCTCAAGTTTCTTTTTTGTGAAGAAGAAGGATGGAGGTCTGCCCCCATGTATTGACTATCGAGGTATCAACCAAATCACTGTGAGGTACAATTACCCGCTACCTCTCATAGCCAGTGCGATTGAGTCAATGCACGGGGCACGCATCTTCACCAAATTGGATCTCAAGAGCGCTTACAACCTGGTGCATATACGGGAGGGAGACGAGTGGAAGATGGCTTTCAGCACCACCTCAGGGCACTATGAGTACCTCGTCATGCCGTACGGGTTGATGAATGCTCCATCAGTCTTCCAGGCCTTTGTTGACAAGATTTTCCGGGACCTGCACGGGCAGGGTGTAGTGGTGTATATTGATGACATTCTGATATACTCCGCTACACGCGCCGAGCATGTGTCTCTGGTGCGCAAGGTCCTTGGTCGACTGTTGGAGCATGACCTGTACGTCAAGGCTGAGAAATGTATTTTCTTTCAACAGTCAGTCTCCTTCCTAGGGTACCGCATTTCCACGTCAGGGGTGGAGATGGAGAGTGACCACATTTCAGCCGTGCGTAATTGGCCGACTCCCACCATGGTAAAAGAGGTGCAGCGGTTTCTAGGGTTTGCCAACTACTACCGGAGGTTTATCCGGGGCTTTGGTCAGGTAGCGGCTCCCATTACCTCACTGCTGAAGGGGGGACCGGTGCAACTGCAGTGGTCGGCTGAGGCGGACAGGGCTTTTAGTCACCTGAGGGCTCTGTTTACCTCGGCTCCCGTGCTGGCTCATCCGGATCCCTCTTTAGCGTTCATAGTGGAGGTGGACGCGTCCGAGGCTGGGATAGGAGCCGTGCTCTCTCAGCGCTCGGGTACGCCACCAAAGCTCCGCCCCTGTGCCTTTTTCTTGAAAAAGCTCAGCCCCGCGAAGCGAAACTATGACGTGGGGGACCGGGAGTTGCCTTGAAGGCGTGGAGACATTGGCTTGAGGGGGCTAAACACCCTTTTCTCATCTGGACTGACCACCGCAATCTGGAGTACATCCGGGCGGCGAGGAGACTGAACCCTCGCCAGGCAAGTTGGGACATGTTTTTTACCCATTTTGTTTTCACCCTGTCTTACAGACCAGGTTCCCAGAACACGAAGGCAGACGCACTGTCCCGGATGTATGACACAGAGGAGCGGCCCATGGATCACACCCCATACTCCCGGCCTCCTGCCTGGTGGCACCGGTAGTGTGGGAGCTGGACGCGGACATCGAGCGGACGCTACGTGCAGAGCCTTGATGTGTCCACCTGGGCTTCTGTACGTTCCGTCTGCTGTCCGCGATTGTTTGATCTATTGGACCCACACGTCACCCTCCTCTGGTCATACGGGCATCGGTCGGACGGTGCGCTGTCTTAGTGGGAAGTACTTGTGGCCCACTTTAGCTAAGGATGTGAGGGTTTATGTTTCCTCCTGCTCGGTGTGCGCCCAGTGCAAGTCTCCTAGGCATCTGCCCAGAGGGAAGTTACAACCCTTACCCGTTCCACAACGGCCGTGGTCGCACCGGTTGGTGGATTTCATAACCGATCTTCCTCCCTCACAGGGTAACACCACGATCCTGGTTGTTGTGGATCGGTTTTCTAAGTCCTGCCGTCTCCTCCCTGCGGAGGCCCTATTTACACACATCTTCCGGCACTAAGGGGTGCCTGAGGACATAGTTTCTGATCGAGGTCCCCAGTTCACGTCGAGGGTCTGGAGGGCGTTCATGGAACATCTGGTGGTCTCGGTCAGCCTTACCTCGGGTTTTCACCCTGAGAGTAACGGGCAGTTGGAGAGAGTGAACCAGGATGTGGGTAGGTTTCTGAGTTCTTGTTGCCAGGACCGGCCTGGAGAGTGGGCGGCGTTCGTGCCCTGGGCAGAGATGGCCCAGAACTCGCTCCGCCACTCCTCCACTAATCTCTCCCCCTTCCAGTGTGTACTGGGGTACCAGCCGGTTCTGGTGCCTTGGCATCAGAGCCAGATCGAGGCTCCTGCGGTGGACGACTGGTTTAGGCGCGCGGAGGAGACATGGGACCCCGCTCATGTTCACCTTCAGCGGGCCGTGATGCGCCAGAAATCCAGCGCAGACCGTCACCGCAGTGAGGCCCCGGTGTTCGCACCGGGGGACCGGGTCTAGCTCTCGACCCGAAATCTTGACCCGAAATCGCATTCGCTTTTTCCACATTATGCTACGTTACAGCCTTAAGCTAAAATTGATTTAAAAAAAAAAATCATAAGCAATCTACACAAAATAGACCATAATTACAAAGCAAAAACAGGTTTTTAGAATTTTGGGTAAATTATAAAAAATAAAACTGAAATACCTAATTTACATAAGTATTCAGATCTTTTGCTATGACACTCGAAATGGAGCTCAGGTGCATCCTGTTTCCATTGATCTTGAGATGTTTCTACAACTTGATTGGAGTCCACCTGTGGTAAATTCAATTAATTGGACATGATTTGGAAAGGCACACAACTGTCTATATAAGGTCCCACAGTTGACAGTGCATGTCAGAGCAAACACCAAGCTATGAGGTCGAAGGAATTGTCTGTAGAGCTCCGAGACAGGATTGTGTCGAGGCACAGATCTGGGGCAGACACATCAAGGAACCAATCACGTGACGGCATTGACTAATAATAATTGAGATATCTGAGAGCGCCATGTGAGTGAGAGGCTGCTGGGAGAAGGGATGTCTAATTATTATATTCAGCCCAAGGACACAATGGTCATTTTGGCCGCCAAAGGCATGGATCTTTTAGGGGGCATTATAGCCCAGGTGGATACCACTGGGAAATTCGAGGCCTGGTGAGAAAATTATCAAGTGCTTGTCAAATTGTGAATGAGAGACTGATGAAGTGTGTGCAGCATGCACAATAAACAAAACAGAGCTCATGTCTTTCATGCAACCATCTTGCAATACCGTTTGTATAGAAACAAAATACATTGTATTGATGCAATATCCGTTGCCATCTAGCTCTGCTCAAAGCCAAATAATCCTTTTGTTATGGTGATTGCCAGCATGATTGTATCACAACAGGAAATGAATATAGCAGTAATAAGAACAAAATCTTGGCATATTTGAAAATGTAAGCTATTATATTGCCTGTTGTGTTTGTTTAGAAATAGGCTACTAAATTCTTTCACACTGTCACATGGCCGCACTTGAAAAACAGACAAATTAATATTTGAGCAAAGCAAAGACAACTGTTTCACTTAAGTCTGTTCCAGTAATTTGATTTAGTGCATCAGTTATCATACTTGATTTAGTCCTTGAAAATGAATTTAACTAATTAACACAGTGAACTACATAACAGTCTGAACATTAGTCATGCAGTTAAATACAAACCAAACCGCTTCTAATGATGAGATATCACCCAAAATCTTTCTAGAAAAATCCATCCCCAAAATCCATATATATTATGAAAGGGAGATTATCCAAAAGCCATGAATTTCAAAGTGAAGTATGTTATAGCAGTTGAATGGACCGTAATGAGGTCTGGAGGACCATAATAAGTGCTAGGGGACCATAATGAGGGCCGGGGGACCATCACGAAGACCGTGGGACCATAATGAGGGCCGGGGGACAGAGAGGAGAAGACATATAGGAGAGAAGTGATATGACTGGCTATAAGTTAAGTGTTTAAGAATCTAGAGGCTCCAAAGCCTGTTGAGTCCATAGAATTAGAATGACTAGAATGAGTAAGACTAGAATTACAGTGACTAGAATTACATTGACTAGAATTACAATGACTAGGATTACAATGACTAGAATTAGAATCCTTCTAGTTCTACAGTCAATTCTTTCTAGTCTAAAACTCAATTCAGAGCCTAAAGCCATGTGGCTGTGATGATGTTAATTTAATTGGCTGTTATCGAGTCACGGACGAATGTCACAGCAGACCACAAGCTTCTCCTTTTTGAGCTCTGTAGGATGCTTCAGTAAACATCTACATCTGTTTGAGTTGAGCAGGTTCCTCTCTCCATAAATGGCTGACCCGTCTAAGGTGAGCAGGTTCATCTCTCCATACCAGTCTGACCCGTCTAAGGTGAGCAGGTTCATCTCTCCATACCAGTCTGACCCGTCTAAGGTGAGCAGGTTCATCTCTCCATACCTTGCATGAAGCCATTCACAACATATAGCTCATTAGAATGTGTAGACAGTAAACTACATCCTTCAGAGAATCAGACCAACAACCAAAGATTCACTAGAGATTCCTTTCGATCATTACAAATGTACATTGTTTCTCCATATGCAGTATGAGTACTAACCTCTGTACAGTACTGTAGGATATGAACACATACAGCATGTTACTGTACAGTACAGTAGGATATGAACACATACAGCATGTTACTGTACAGTACTGTAGAATATGAACACATACAGCATGTTACTGTACAGTAGGATATGAACACATACAGCATGTTACTGTACAGTACAGTAGGATATGAACACATACAGCATGTTACTGTACAGTACTGTAGAATATGAACACATACAGCATGTTACTTTACCGTGTTTCCATTATCTCATCATGTGCCAAGTTCTTCAACATTCTTCTGCCAATCTAAACGGACAAAAGTTGGGTACATGTACTTTGTATGGCAGGATGGAAGTACGGTGTCTTTGACAATTCATGGCAGCATTGGGCACAGCCAATAATGTGTTTGCTAGATAAGTGCATAGATAGCATTTCGCTAAAGTACTAGAGTATAACCTACTCTAGTACTTTAGCGAAATGCTATCTATGCACTTATCTAGCAAACACATTATTGGCTGTGCGGGTTTAGCCTAAGTGTATTGAAGAAAGTAGGGTACATGTTTTGTAAACTCTAATATGGCATGGAGGATATGTTGAGTGTGGGACACTTCGTGATAGTGTTGGGCACAGTTAACGATGTGTTTGCTAGCTAAGTGATGGCAGCCAAAGTGCATAGTCATGTTCTCCACAAGAACATGGTATCAGTGTAAGTGCTGTACACTTAACAGGAAGAACCAGTAGGTGTGACGAGTGAGAAACAGACCTGGGTTCAAATACTATTTCAAATATCTGTTACTTACACATACATTCAAAGTAAGTATTCAGTGATCTTTCATTTGAGAAGTAGTTGAATATTTGAATGGATTTGGAAATAAACTTGGGAAGTATTTGATAATTCATAAATAAACTGACTCAATAACAGAACATTCCCATGCATTTAATCCAAATATTTGAAAATAGTATTTGGAATAAGTATTTGAACATACTCTCAAATACAATTTGATAGACTATTTGGTTTTACAAATAACCATTAATTAAAATATTTTAAATACCCAGGTCTGATGAGAAATAATGGTCATTATACCCTCTGTTTTAAGACCTAATATGGAACCTGGGTCATCCCTATGCTTTACGTAAGACAATGTTAGCAAGGTAACTCATCACAAGCCACAAATCGTTGCTGTCAGATGAAAACCTCTTCTTCAAAACAGAAACTTTTCAGGAAAAAGCCATGTTTTATTTGTTATTTTATTTAACCTTTACTTGAACGCTTCAACCAGGGAACCATATATCTCTGTTATGGAAAATATTGGTGATATGGTACAGTATATTTCTAGCTGTAAAGTGGATAGTTGTAATCCGGTCTTGATATTGGTTATAGACTGTACAGTGCCTTGTAAAGGTATGCAGACATGTATTGTGTTAAAGTATTACATTTATTTATATATTTTTTTATGAATAACTTTAGAACTAAATATAGTCGTTGCATGAGTATTCAGGCCCTTCGTTTAGGCAAGCATAAATTAGTTCAGGAGTCAAATTTGACTTAACAAATCATATAAATTACAATGATAATAAAAGGGGTGATTTTGAATGACTAGCCCTTTCTCTGTCCCCCATACGTACAACATGTATTTTGGGCATTTGACAAATACATTTGATATGTAAGGTCACTCAGTCAACTATTGAGTTTCAAGCACAGATTCAAATCAAATCAAATGCTATTTGTCACATACACATGGTTAGCAGATGTTAATGCGAGTGTAGCGAAATGCTTGTGCTTCTAGTTCCGACCATGCAGTAGTATCGGGTGTAGACCTTACAGTGAAATGCTTACTTACAAGCCCTTGACCAACAATGCTGTTAAGAAAAACAAGTGTTAAGTAAAAACAAATAAAAAATAAAGACCGGTACATAGTAAATGTGCCCGGGGCACCGGTTAGTCGAGGTAATATGTACATGTAGGTAGAATTAAAGTGATTATGCATAGATAATAAACAGAGAGTAGCAGCAGCGTCAAAGAAGGGGGGGGGGGCAATGCAAATGGTCTGGGTAGTCTTATGTAGTCTTATGGCTTGGGGGTAGAAGCTGTTGACCAGCCTTTCAAAGCACTTCATGGCTACAGACGTGAGTGCTACGGGTCGAAAATCATTTAGGCAGGTTACCTTAGCGTTCTTGGGCACAGAGATTATGGTGGTCTGCTTGAAACCTGTTAGTATTACAGACTCAGTCAGGGAGAGGTTGAAAATGTCAGTGAAGACACTTGCCATTTGGTCAGCGCATGCTCAGAGTGCACGTCCTGGTAATCCATCTGGCCCTGCGGTCTTGTGAATGTTGACCAGTTTAAAGGTCTTACTCACATCGGCTAGAGCATGATCACACAGAGAGCATGATCACACAGTCATCCGGAACATCTGATGCATGTTTCAGTGTTGTTTGCCGGGCAGCTCGCGGCTGTGCTTCCCTTTGTAGTTTGTAATAGTTTGCAAGTCATGCCACATCCGACGAGCATCGGTGCCAGTGTAGTACAATTCAATCTTAGTCCTGTATTGATGGTTTGTCGGAGGGCATAGCGGTTTCAGTCCTGCTCCTTGAAAGCGGGAGCTCTACCCTTTAGCTCAGTACGGATGTCTCCTGTAATTCATGTTTTTTGGTTGGGGTATGTACGTTCAGTCACTGTGTGGATGACGTCATCGATGCAATTATTGATGAAGCCAGTGACTAATGTGGTGTCCTCCTCAATGCCATCGGAAGAATCCCGGAACATATTCCAGTCTGTACTAGCAAAACAGTCCTGTAGCTTAGCATTTGCTTCATCTGACCACTTTTTTATTGACAGAGTCACTGTTGCTTCCTGCTTTACTCTTTGCTTGTAAGCAGGAATCAGGAGGATAGAATTATGCTCAGATTTGCCAAATGGAGGGCGAGAGGGAGCTTTGTACGCATCTCTGTGTATGTGGTAAAGGCGGTCTAGAGTATTTTTCCCTCTGGTTGCACATTTAACATGCTGGTAGAAATGAGGTAAAACGGATTTAAGTTTCCCTGCATTAAAGTCCCCGGCCACTAGGAGCACCTTCTCTGGATGAGCCCTTTCCTGTTTGGTTATGGCACTATACAGCTCATTGAGTGTGGTCTTAGTGCCAGCATTGGTTTGTGGGGGTAAATAGACATCTACGAAGAATTTAGATGAAAACTCACTCGGTAACTAGTGTGGTCTAAAGCTTATCATGAGATACTCTACCTCATGCGAGCAAAACCTCGACACTTCCTTAGATTTCATGCACCAGCTGTTGTTTACAAATATACAAAGACCACCCCCCCTCCACCCTTGTCTTGGCGATACACCATAAAACCCGCTAGCTGTATGTCGTTGTTCAGCCACAACTCGGGGAAACATAAGATATTACAGTTTTTTATGTCCCATTGGTAAGATATATGTTCTCGTAGTTTGTCTATTTTATTACCCAATGATTTGTACGTTGGATAATAGGACCGATGGTAAGGGCAGATTACCCACTCAACGTCGTATCCTTACATGGCACCCAGACCTACATCCCCAATATATCCGTCTCATTCTCCTGCGAAAACACACACATAATAGCACAATTGGTAAGGGGACCGTAAAACGGCAGCCATCTCCTCCAGCATCATACAACTACAAAGACCAGCAAGCTATTTGAATGCCTCAAAGAAGGGCAGCGATTGGTAGTTGGGTAACAATAACAAACCAGACATTTAATATATCTTTAACTTCTTAGGGAGCGGCAGCTGAGGTGTCGGTTTTGGAGAGTCTGGTGTGCACAAAGTAAAAGGCCTGCCACTCAGGCCCAGAAACTAGGCACATAATTAGTACTATTGGATAGGAAACACTCTGAAGTTTCTAAGAGTGTTAAAATATTGTCTGTGAGTATAACATAACTGATATAGCAGGTGAAAACCCTAGGAATTTCTGTCCTGGAAAAAGTGTTTTTGACACATTGCCTCATTTTGAACCCTTCCCTATTTAAAACAGCCATATATGGGAGTAAGATTGCAGTACCTATTGCTTCCACTGGATGTCAACAGTCTCTAGACAGTGTTTGGTGATGTTTAGTTGCTCTGGATGGTAAGAAGAAGAATTTCGAACTAGTCATCGAATGTAAACAGAAGAGGATGCGCGTTCACGGGCTCTCTTTTTCCTTTCCTATCGTCCAGTTTATAATCCGGTTGAAATATTATAGTAAATATACATCAAAGTGTTCCTAAGGATACATTATCAATGATGATTTATTGTTCTAGGACAAGTGTATAGGTGTAGGTTGAACGAGTTCTCTTCACGGTTCAATGGTCGAGTGGACGCTGTATTTTTGAACATAACGCGCCAACCAAACTGAGATTTATGGATATAATAAATGACTTTTTCTAACAAAAGAACCATTGGATGTCTTCGTTGGACACTTCAGATCTCAGAAGAAAACCTGCTTCAGTCTGCTTTACACCAAAGACTGGGAGAGGAATTATCCTTTTAGCAGGACAATAATCTATAACACAAGGCCAAATCTACACTGGATTTACTAACCGAGAAGAAAGTAACTGTTCCTGATTGGTATAGTTAAAGTTTAACCTAAATCTGCTTGAAATATTATGGCAAGACTTAAAAAGTTGCTGTCTAGCCATAATCCCTAGCATTTTGACAGAGATTGAATAAATAATCTTGAATAAAATAATAATCTAGCAAATATTACAGAATCCAAGTGCGCAAAACTGTTATAGATTTACTCAAGAAGACTCACGGCTTTGATGCCAAAGATTTTCTAACATGTTTGGACTCAGGGAGCTGAATACTTATACATCGACTATATTTTAATTTCAATTTCGTCTTTTGACATGAGTATTTTGTGTAGATTGTCGACAAAAAAAAAAAATCACACAATTAAATACATTTTAATCACACTTTGTAACACAATAATATGAGAAGAAATCCAACAGGTCTTAATACTTTAGAAAGGCACAACATGTACAATACATTTCCATTTCAGTTGACAACTCTGGACATTGCAGTGAATTTATAATAAGATACAAAAGTATGAATAATCTGAAAATGCTTAATCACACCACCAAGACATGCTAACCTCCATGTTATTGGTACTGGTGAGAGGTTAAGTATGTCTTGGGGTATGATCTTTTACCCTCTGTAACTTTTCCACTCATGATTGTTCACGATTCATTCAAGATTACGCGTAATTATGGTAGCATCCACATTAGCATCAAAGTGTTTAGAAACATAATCTATTCTTATTTATAATAAAAGTGAGACCAAAATGACACAATACATTATTTACCATTCATTTACATAAAGCACATAGTATAGACTTTTTAGGGGTGTCAAAAATTTTGAAAATTATATTACATGTTCAACAAAATGTCTTTCTCTGAGCAATTGTAATAGTAAATAATAATGTATGTTATTTTACACAAATGTTTTGAGCATACAATACAGTTCAGAATTTTAATTATTTATGTTATATAGTCATTACTACTCATCGTTTTTCGGGGTGCCAATAATTATGGACCCAGTGTACATGGGTCTTCGGTTGAAGGGATCATTTATAACCAGGTAATTCAATGAGAATACATTCTCTTAACTCTAACAATCATAGAATTATGAAAACTAAGAAGCTATTTTGAATACATTTTATTGTTTCTATAGTCAAGAAATGTTCAGAGTGCATTGGGCGGATTTACTACTTTCAATACATTTATCAGGGTTAGGCGTCCCGCTAGCAGGACACCAGTAGACAACATCCGGTGAAATTGGAGGGCAAGCAATTCAAATAAATAATCGTAATATTAAACATTTATGAAAATACAAGTGTCTTATATCATTCAAAAGCTTAAAATCTTGTTAATCTAAATGCGTTGTCCGATTTTAGGCTTTACAGCGAAAGCATACCATGCGATTGCCTGAGGACAGCGCCCCACATCAACACATTTCTCAACCAGCACGGGCGTTACAAAATCACAAAGAGCAATAAAATAAATGACTTACTTTTGAAGATCTTCCTCTGTTTGCAATCCCAAGGGTCCCAGCTACAAAACTGAAATGGTCCACCCACACAGACAGCGTGGTGAAGAAGGCGCAACAGCGCCTCTTCAACCTCAGGAGGCTGAAGAAATGTGTCTTGTCACCAAAAACACACACAAACTTCTACAGATGCATAATCGAGAGCATCCTGTCGGGCTGTATCACCGCCTGGTACGGCAACTGCTCCGCCCACAACCGTAAGCCTCTCCAGAGGGTAATGAGGTCTGCACAATGCATCACCGGGGGTAAACTACCTGCCCTCCAGGACACCTACACCACCCGATGTCACAGGAAGGCCAAAAAGATCATCAAGGACAACAACCACCCGAGCAACTGCCTGTTCACCCCGCTATCATCCAGAAGGCGAGGTCAGTACAGGTGAATCAAAGCTGGGACCGAGAGACTGAAAAACAGCTTCTACCTCAAGGCCATCAGACTGTTAAACAGCCATCACTAACATTGAGTGGCTGCTGCCAACATACTGACTCAAATCTCTAGCCACTTTAAATAATTGAAAATTGGATGTAACAAATGTATCACTAGCCACTTTAAACAATGCTTTATAGAATGTTTACATATCTGACATTACTCCTCTCATATGTATATACTGCACTCTATACCATCTACTGCATCTTACCTATGCCGTTCGGCCGTCGCTCATCCATATATTTATATGTACATACTCGTATTCATTCCTTTACACTTGTGTGTATAAGGTAGTTGTTGTGAAATTGTTAGATTACTTGTTAGATACTACTGCATGGTCGGAACTAGAAGCACAAGCATTTCGCTACACTCGCATTAACATCTGCTAACCATGTGTATGTGACGAATAACATTTGATTTGAGATGAATTGTCGTTTTGTTAGATTAAATCCTTCTTTATATCCCAAAAAGTCTGTTTAGTTGGAGTCATCGATTTCAGTAATCCACTTGTTCAACATGGAGACAAAGGAATTCAAAAAGCTACCACTAAACTTCGTCCAAACAAGTCAAACAACGTTTATATTTAATCCTCAGGTACTCTAAAATGTAAATAAACTATAATATTTTATACGGGAAGTAGTATGTTCAATAGGAAAGGAAAATTAGTAACTGCGCGCCCTCTTCCACGCGCGCCAAAAGACTGATATTCTTCCTTGATTCTCCTCACCAAAACTCCAAATATTTCTTTGTTATTCAAGAAACCTTGAATAAAGACTGTTGACATCTAGTGGAAGCCATACGAATTGCAATCTGGGAGCCGGAATTACATATAACCAATAGGTTTGCATTGTACATTTCGCCTGCCATATCAATTCTGTTTTAGTCACAGACATTATTTTAGTTATGGAAACGTCAAAGTGTTTTCTATCCAATGCTACCAATTATATGCATTTCCTAGCTTCTGGGCCTGAGTAACAGGTAGTTTACTTTGGGCACGTCAGTCAGGCGGAAATTCAGGAAACTAGACCCTATCCCTAATTAAAAAGCAAAAATTCAGTTTCAGGGTTTTCATCCAACAACGATTAAATTGTATTTTTCTGCTACAGCATTGGTGTTTCTACAGCCTTGAACCCTTCTACAATTTCTTCGGCCTGCGGAAATCTAATTAACATAATAAAAACATGTAAAAAATAATTTTTTGCATGTGTTACGTCTCAATCCACCACATCCTCCGATATTGCTCTTCCGCATCTGCAGTGAAAGGTGGCAGAGCTAGAGCGGTGTTTGTCAGAACATGAGACATCCCGATATTCTCACGAAAACGTCTGTAGCGTCAAAACGGCCCACGAACTATTATGACCCCTCTGTGGAAAAACGAGACTCTCACAAACACGATGTGCTCCGTTTTGCGCTACGTCCCCCTGAAGAGTCACGGGACTAGTCTGAAGTCGTTACAGCCTCCTTGACCAACTTCTGTCTGTAGCGTCCGAACAGTTTGGGCTACACACTAATATGACCCCTCTGTGGAAAGGTGAGTCTTTCACGAATACGTACATGTCGGTAGAGACTAATCTGAAGTACCCTGGTACCAATTTTAAAATTGAATGGATGTACATATGGAGATGTTTTAGGAACTAAACTAAGGTGTTAAATACATGTAAAAAGATATATATAGTTTCTTGATCTTTCTTATATCTCTCAGATACAGGACAGACACTTCAGAACAAAACTTCCTTTAGATTTTTTGGGAGACTGTTGTTCCATGTAATGAATTTAATATTCAACAGGTTTCAATTGGCAAATAGCAGTAATGTCAAATTCAACGTTTCATCAAATCCTTTGTAAATTATATTTTCTAATACTTCTTAAGGGGTCTTAAAATTCTAAATCAAATAGCTAAATGGTCCTTGGTATGACCTTCTTAAAACAATTCCATATAGCTCAGTAGAACCCCCCCCCCCCCAGTCGGCTTAGACAGAGCTTAGACTCTAGACGCTTAAAAAGTGGTGATTTCTTTCTGTTGGGTGAAGAAGTGTAAAAGAGATTGTTCAGTGAACTGAACTGCAGTCATGTGGCACTCATGTTACCTAACTTCACCTAGCGTATCTATTGGCACAAATGTGTCCTACTAGGCAAAGATTTGTGGAGCTGTGAACATACCCCGGTGCGAAGAAAATCTAATTAATATTTCATGTATGTTCCTCCTTTGTGTCCTAGTTTGTCCTTTACTGTATACAGTGTCGTCATAAAACATAGTGACGGGACTAGTGACAAGTTGACAAAAATACCATAAGGGCCCTTGGTAACAAGCCAACAAAGACAAAATCAACAGACTGGTACCCTACTACCCAGACTAAATAAATGGACCTTCACTAATTGTATTTGAGCATTAGAGGCTGGGTAAGAAGAGCAAAACATGCATCACACTCAGGTTAAGTTGTAGAAGTGAAACTTTCACATTATTCCAAGAGTACCCAGTATCTAGGGATCGGAACAGACTGAAAAGGCATCATTACACATGCAGCGAGACCACACTTACAATGAGAGATGTTTTTAATAGGAAAAACGTTGCAGTCTGTCCGGAGATTGTATTCGATTTTTATACATTTTTGATATAATCTTTATTTAATTAAGCTAGTCAGTTAAGAACAAATTCTTATTTACAATGATGGCCTACACCGGCCAAACCCTAACCAGGACAACGCTGGGCCAATTGTGCTCTGCCCTATTGGACTCCCGATCACAGCCGGGTGTGATACAGCCCAGGATCGAACCAGGGTCTGAGGTGATAACTCTAGCACTGCGATGCAGTGCCTTTGACCGCTGTGTCACTCGGGAGCTAGCAATACATGTTAAAGTGAGTTTTTCCCCTCGTTATTTCTCCGTCAATACTCTATATTACAGCTGAAAACTCCATTCCCTAAATGGTCAGCAGATGGAAGGAGGGATAGAAATGTAACATTCTCCCGTAGGGATTCTTTAAGAAAACATTTAAGAAATTCAACGCAGTTGTGAACAGTGATACTCGAATTACTTCTGTTGGAATATTCAGAAAAGGTGTTGTGGGTTTAATAAAAATAAATAAATAAATATATATATATATTCAGTTGAAGTCGGAATATTACATTCACCTTAGCCAAATACAATTAAACTCAGTTTCACAATTCTTGACATTTAATCCTAGTAAAAATGTCCTGTCTTAGGTCAGTTAGGATCACCATTTTATTTTAAGAATGTGAAATGTCAGAATAATAGTAGTGAGAATGATTTATTTCAGATTTTATTTCTTTCATCACATTCCCAGTGGGTCAGAAGTTTACATACATTCAATTAGTATTTGGTAGCATTGCCTTTAAATTGTTTAACTTAGGTCAAATGTTTCAGGTAGCCTTCCACAATAAGTTGGGTGTATTTTGGCCCATTCCTCCTGACAGAGCTGGTGTAACTGAGTTAGGTTTGTATGCCTCCTTGCTCGCACATGCTTTTTCAGTTCTGCCCACAAATGTTCTATGGGATTGAGGTCAGGGCTTTGTGATGGCCACTCCAATACCTTGACTTAGTTGTCCTTAAGCCATTTTGCCACAACTTTGGAAGTATGCTTGGGGTCATTGTCCGCTTGGAAGACCCATTTGCGACCAAGCTTTAACTTCCTGACTGATGTCTTGAGATGTTGCTTCAATATATCCACATAATTTTCAATTCCTCATGATGCCATCTATTTTTTGAAGTGCACCTGCAGCAAAGCACCACCACAACATGATGCTGCCACCCGAGTGCTTCACGGTTGGGATGGCTTGCAAGCCTCCCCTTTTTTCCTCCAAACATAATGATGGTCATTATGGCCAAACAGTTCTATTTTTGTTTCATCAGACCAGAGGACATTTCTCCAAAAAGTCATATTTTTGTCCCCATGTGCAGTTGAAAACCGAAGTCTGGCTTTTTATGGCGGTTTTGGAGCAGTGGCTTCTTCCTTGCTGAGAGGCCTTTCAGGTAATGTTGATATAGGACTTGTTTTACTGTGGATATAGATACTTTTGTACCCGTTTCCTCCAGCATCTTCACAAGGTCCTTTGCTGTTGTTCTGGGATTGATTTTCACTTTTCGCACCAAAGTAAATTAATCTCTAGGAGACAACGCGTCTCCTTCCTGAGCGGTATGACGGCTGCGTGGTCCCATGGTGTTTATACTTGCATGCTATTGTTTGTACAGATGAACGTGGTATGTTCAGGCATTTGGAAATTGCTCCCAAGAATGAACCAGACTTGTGGAGCTCTACAATTATTTTCTGAGGTCTTGGCCGATTTCTTTTGATTTTCCCATGATGTCAAGCAAAGAGGCACTGAGTTTGAAGGTAGACCTTGAAATACATCCACAGGTACACCTCCAATTGACTCAAATGATGTCAATTATCAGAAGCTTCAAAAGCCATGACATAATTTTCTGGAGTTTTCCAAGCTGTTTAAACTTAGTGTATGTAAACTTCTGACCCACTGGAATTGTGATACAGTGAATTATACGTGAAATAATCTGTCTGTATACACACACACACACACATATATATATACACATATACATATACATATATATATATATATATAGCATCTTTTCCACACAAAGAAATTGGAAAAGCTATCTAATTACATGTGGCCTAAGAGGCTAATATTAAATTTTTGTTGAAGGAGAAACAGAAAAAGATTTCTATTATGGATCAAACCGTCTAAATCAAAGTGAGCATGAAGCATGTCCTCCTGACAACATTTACGCTAAATATAATATATACTGAACAAAAATATAAAAATCCAACATGCAACATTTCAAAGATTTTACTGTTGCAGTTCATAGAAGGAAATCAATCAATTAAATTAAATAAATTAGGCCCTAATCTATGGATTTCACATGACTGGGCAGGGGCACAGCCATGGGTGGGCCTGGGAGGCCTGAGTGGCCTTTTATTGTCCCCCAGCACAAGGTGCACCTGTGTAATGATCATGCTGTTTAATCAGCTTCTTGATATGCCACACATGTTAGGTGGATGGATTATCTTGGCAAATGAGAAATGCTCACTAACAGGGATGTGTAACGTCCAGGCCTGAGTGTTCAGGCTGGAGTGTTTAGTTTTGTCTTGGTGTAGGGTTTATTTTGTTCTATGGTGTGTATTTCTATGTTGGGGTAATGGTTCCCAATTAGAGGCAGCTGAGTCTCGTTACCTCTAATTGGGAACCATATATATGTTTGGGGTTTGCACTTAAGTTTGGTGGGTTATTGCTTATTGTTATGTTTATCGTGTTTAGGTTCATGCCATCGTGTTTAGGTTCATGCCATCGTGTTTAGGTTCATGCCATCGTGTTTAGGTTCATGTCACAGTGTCTAGTTTAGGATTTAGCGTTTGTTTCCACGTCATGTTCATCGTTTATTGTTTTGTTCCGTCAAGTCACGTTTGTCAATAAATATGTATTCTGGATACTTCGCTGCGCATTGGTCTGTCCCAAGAGATAATCATGACAGGATGTAAACACATTTGCACACATTTGAGAGAAATAAGCTTTGTGTGCGTATGGAACATTTATGGGATCATTTATTTCAGCTCCTGAAAAATGTTGTGTTTATATATTTTTGCAGTGTAGATTACAAAACTTTATCCAGTAAAGTTGAAATAGGCCACATACAAACAGAGAGCGCCTTGGATGAGTGAGGAAACTAATAAATGAAAGAGAACTTGCAGAGTGGAAGTGGAGAAAGTCAAAGTTGCAGGTCCATAATAACATTCTGAGAGAGCAATACGTGCCCCAGCCTACCACGCATGGCACTGGAGTTATTGTCCCTGGTTGACACAGACATGCTCAGTAAAGTGCAATCTCAACTTAAGACTTCTAGCTGCCTTTTCGATTCTATCCCGACAACCTCCAAAACTGTTTTTAATTGCATATCTGAAGACGTATAAGTTATTATTAATCACTTCCTGTTCACAGGCACTTTCCCCACTGAAATAAAAAAGAAAAGTAATCTAAATTCTTCAGCTCTTAGCAATTTTCTCCAACCTTACATTCTTAAGCAAAATTCTGGATAAATTGGTTTTCAAACAGCCAACCTCTATTTTTGAAATATTCCAATCTGTTTTTCATGCCCACCACAGCACAGAAACAGCCTTAGTTAAAGTGGTAAATGATCTGAGAGCCAACACAGATGCCAAACAGCTCTCTGTCTTTGTACTCTTGTATTTTAGCGGTATGACGGCTGCGTGGTCCCATGGTGTTTATACTTGCGTACTATTGTTGGTACAGATGAACGTGGTACCTTCAGGCATTGCTCCCAAGGATGAACCAGACTTGTGGAGGTCTACAATTTTTGTTCTGAGGTCTTGGCTGATTTCTTTTGATT
This sequence comes from Hucho hucho, assembly GCA_003317085.1. Lineage (NCBI taxonomy): Eukaryota > Metazoa > Chordata > Actinopteri > Salmoniformes > Salmonidae > Hucho > Hucho hucho. Next base: position 22,115 of record QNTS01006662.1, on the reverse strand, counting down.
TTCCCATGATGTAAAGCAAAGAGGCACTGAGTTTGAAGGTAGGCCTTGAAATACATCCACATGTACATTTCAAATTGACTCAAATTATGTCAATTAGCCTATCAGCAGCTTCTAAAGCCATGACATTTTCTGGAATTTTCCAAGCTGTTTAAAGGCACAGTCAACATAGTGTATGTGAACTTCTGACCCACTGGAATTGTGATACAGTGAATTGTAAGTGAAATAATCTGTCTGTAAACAATTGTTGGAAAAATTACTTGTGTCATGCACAAAGTAGATGTCCTAACTGACTTGCCAAAACTATAGTTTAACAACACATTTGTGGAGTGGTTGAAAAACGAGTTTTAATGACTCCAACCTAAGTGTATGTAAACTTCCGACTACAACTGTACATACACTTAAAATTAGAACAGCTTTTTTGTTAGTAGTGTATTTAATTATCTTAAAATATAGTTCAATTTCATCTTGTAAGGTAAGAAAATGTTGTGTTTTGTTTGTAAATTTACATTTGTAAATATGAAATTTGGCCAGAAGAATAACGAAATTAAATACATTAAATTGTTTCAGCTTATTTCTATCGTAGGTAAAAAACTCCAAGCAGTACATGCAACACTGTTTCTGGGTGGTCATTACAAAAGGTACAATTTGAGTTCATGTTTTCCTTAAACTTCTTCATATAGTAGTTGGAAGGATACTATTTATGAAAATTTTTAAAGGAAATTTTGTTAACAAGTAGGTATGTGTGTGGCAACATCCAAACTTTTTTCCAACAGATATTATCAATAAATCCATTCAAATAAGGCATGACATAAGGTATAGATACAACATCCTGCTGGGCAGCCAGCACAGGGGTAATACATACTGAGTAACGAAGTGACAACAATCGGTTTGCCCTACATGCTAACCAGCTATACGTGCTAAAGTCCAGAGCACAGAATTTTCAACCAACCTTAGCTTGGCGATGCTGTCTTCGTCCTCGATTTGAGTCTCCATGTCCATGTCCAGTTGCAGGGGGTCCGTTTAAATTTAGAAAATGCTCTGTTATTAAAATAAATACTTTTTAAATTTTAGAAAATGCTCTGTTATTAAAATAAATACTTTTTTGCTCTGTTAAGTAATCCAACAGTGCGCACCACCATTTTATCTATTTCAAGTCTTTTGTCATTGACTGAGACACGTGAACAAGGCTACCTAAATTCTATCAGCATATTGATTGGTGAACGTCCACCCCAAAGTGCCGCATGTCATGAGGACAGACACCTGTATCGATCATTGAGAGAAGACTTGAAATAGACAAGATGGTGGTGTACACATCGTTGGATAACTTATTGGAGCAAAAACGCAGTGTTTTCTAAATTCAAACTGACCCCCTACAACTGGACACAGACATGTACTGGGCCGTACTCACTACCCTCTGTAGTGCCTTACGGTCAGATGCCGAGCAGTTGCCATACCAGGCGGTGATGCAACGGGTCAGGATGCTCTCGATGGTGCAGCTGTAGAACTTTTTGAGGTTCTGGGGACCCATGCCAAATCTTTTCAGTCTCCTGAGGGGGAAAAGGTTTTGTCTTGGTGTGTTTGGACCATGATAGTTCGTTGGTGATGTGGACACCAAGAAACTTGAAACTCTCGACCCGCTCCACTACAGCCCCGTTGATGTTAATGGGGGCCTGTTCGGCCCGCTTTTTCCTGTAGTCCACAATCAGCTCCTTTGTCTTGCTCACATTGAGGGAGAGGTTGTTGTCCTGGCACCACACTGCCAGGTCTCTGACCTCCTCCCTATAGGATGTCTCGTTGTTGTCGGTGATCAGACCTACCACTGTTCTGTCATCAGTAAACTGAGTGATGGTGTTGGAATCTAGCCTAACAGAAATCAATGTGGCATAACCCTCATCCTTTGCACAGTGACCAGACCGTACAAATGTACCTAGGTAGGTAGGCAGACAGTATCTAGCTACATCCATGTCTAACAGGCATGCTTAGGTAAATATTTTTTATAGTTAAACCAGCTTGTCAGTTTTAGAGATTTACAGCAGTTAAATTGTTTTACTATTGTTTCTCCCCGCTGTTAGTCATTAAACTTAGCCAGCTAGCTTCAGGTCATGTGCTAACGTTTGCTGGTACACCTAGCTATAGGTGGCTGGTCGTAACATTAAAGCTTGCTGTTTAGTAGCCATATGTACGACTAAAAAGAGAAGAGGTTTTACAAATGAGATACAATAGATCTCCGATTGTAAAACCTCTTCTATATTTGTCAAAAATATGGCTACCTGTAGTTGTTTAGCTAACTTAGCTAGCTAGACTAGCTAGCTGGGTACCTACCTAGCTACTTAAGTTAGCAAACAACAACATCATTAGATTTCCCCCCACTGTAACACAGTAGTATGTTAGCCAGCAATACACAACATGGATTTCCATAGATTAACTAAAGTTAGCTAGCTAGCTAGGTGGCTTGCAGGAAAAATAGCCACCGTATTTGTCATCTGCCCTCTTGGTTCTGGCATTGGCTGTAGCTTCTAGCTAAATCAAACTCTTTGTTGTGAATCCCCTTCAATATATTCCATTTGAAACATGTGTGGTAATGATTCAGATTCCCCATCATTATCTGAATGTCACCATGTAGCTAATAAATGCACCATCTTCAGGTTCATGTTGCATTGTGGTCTGGTCAGTTCTTTCAGTTTTGTCCAAAGGATTGTGTTGTTAGTGTCCGCTTCCCTTTCAAAAAGCCTGCCTTGGGGGAGTGATGGGGCAAGAGCACGAAGCCACGCCCCACGCGAGTTGTATTCTTTCAGAGACTGGAAAAAATGTGTCAGCTTGTATATTTAACAATGAATCCGCTGATAGGAACATTGCTGAAAGATGTCCAATGGCTCTAACGAACAAGGACAACCATATCTACACGCACAGAAACATATAATGTGATCAGTATAACATAGCCACGTCTAATGCCACAAAGCAGGACTACATTATTACGAAGCTGTCATACATAGAGTGTATCATTCAGCGCGCAAAGTCAGACCTGCCTTCCTCCTGGGCAATTATGTGTGAAACACATCTCACTGACCTAGAAATGCCTCAGACATGATGAAAACAAGCCCAGATTCCCTCAGGGTGAAATTCCCCTTTATATTCAGGCTGTAACACAACACAATGTAGAAAAGTCAAGGGTGGGGAATACTTTCTGAAGGCACTGGAAGTGTAAAACAGTTAATTTGACTCAAGGTCTTTTCATTCCAAATAAAGTTTGATGGATGGATTTGAAACTGTAGGGCCTGGAAGAAATACATAAACTTTGGCAATACAGTGGTTGCTCAATTAAACGTTTTGAGATCATGCAGCAGGATTTTGAGGTCATTTGCAGTTTAGTACGGTACCCTGCGTCACTGACTAATCTGTACCCCAGCACATTGACCTGGTACCGGTATTGTGTTACTTTTTTAAACTTTACTTTTTTCTTAAAACTGCACTGTTGGTTAAGGGCTTGAAAGTAAGCATTTCATGTTGTATTGAACCTATGTGACAAACACAATTTGATTTGATTTGAAGATCCGTTGTTGATTGTCACCATTTCTATCTAAATTGTATTTTCATTAGTAAGTTGTAGATTTTCTGTTCTAGTATTTCTTATTCTTTATGGGTCTTCTTTTTCTTACAGTAAGACATGATATGTGCTTTAATAAGAGCTTCCCAGACAACAGTTGTGTCACGACTTAAGCCGAAGTCGGCTCCTCTCCTTGTTCGGGCGGCGTTCGGCGGTCGACGTCACCGGTCTTCTAATCATCACTGATCTACTTTTCATTATCCATTTGTCTTGTCTTGTTTTTCACACACCTGGTTTGCATTCCCCATCATTATCTGTTGTGTATTTAACCCTCTGTTTTCCCCTATGTCCTTGTGTGTTTGGTTGTTGTGAAGCCGTTTTTCCCGGCTGGTGCATGTATTATTATGCCTCGCCTGTGTTGCGTTTGGCATGTTATTTGTATTTACGCGTTTAGCGTTTTTGCATGTTAATTTGTTCGAGTAAAGTTTTTTTGCTCACTCAGTACTGTTCTCCTGCGCCTGATTTTATGCACCAGCTACACACGAGCCTGACAGAAACACACACCCGCCATGGAGTCAGCAGGAGCAGGTACCCTGGTCAGAGGAGTCCAGGAACACTCGGCTATGTTACATCATCTCGGTGCTATGATGGATCGCGTTGTCCAGACCATAGACCGCTGGGAGAGACAGGAAGTCTCTCCAGCGCCTCGACCAACGCAACCGGGGTTACCTCCACCCGTCCCATCCGGATCCAGCTCCAGCGGGATGAGTCTCTCCTTTCCCAGGGAGTATGATGGGACGGCCGCACAGTGCCAGGGGTTCCTCCTACAACTGGACCTTTACCTGGCTACCGTTCACCCAGCTCCCTCAGGAAGGGAGAGAGTCTCTGACCTCGTCTCTTGCCTCTCGGGGAGAGCTCTGGAGTGGGCCAACGCCGTGTGGGGAGAGGAAGACGCGGTGTTGGACAACTTTCAGGAGTTCACCCGTCGCTTCCGGGCCGTCTTTGACCATCCGCCCGAAGGTAGAGCGGCAGGGGAACGATCCGGAGCCGGATGGAACGACAGGGCCCTCATTGACCATTATCGATGCAGCCTGCGCGAGGACGTCCGACGGGAGTTGGCCTGCAGGGATGCCACCATTAACTTTGACCAACTAGTAGATCTGTCCATCCGGTTGGATAACCTGCTGGTTACCCGTGGACGTCTTGAGGGGGCTCTGTCGGTTCCATCTCCCAGTACTCCCGCTACGGTGCCCATGGAGTTGGGAGGGGCTGCACGTAGGGAGGCTGGAGGAAGGGCCTTCACATGCACCATTTGTGGCCGCAGAGGACACACTGCCGGTCGGTGCCGAGTTGGTCCTTCTGGGAATCGAGGCAGCAGGCAGGGCACTCTGGCGTCACCCCAGGTGAGTATGCACCACTCTCATCCAGAGTCCTCTGTTGTTCACCTGTTTGTACTTGTCTGTTTCCCTGAGTTTTCCCCGCATTCTCAGTATAAGGCGCTAGTCGATTCAGGCGCAGCTGGGAATTTTTTTGACAGAGCGTTAGCCCTTAGTTTAGGGATACCCATTATACCTGTGGTTAGACCTTTCCCGGTTCACTCTCTGGATAGTCGACCATTAGGGTCAGGGCTAATCAAGGAGGCCACCATCTCCCTGTTCATGGAGACGCAGGGGGGTCACGAGGAGAGAATCAGTCTCTTTCTCATTGATTCTCCTGCATTTCCCATGGTACTAGGCCTTCCTTGGTTGGCTCGTCATAACCCCACCATTTCCTGGCAACAGAGGGCTCTCACGGGGTGGTCGCAAGAGTGCTCGGGGAGGTGTGTAGGAGTTTCCGTTGGTGATACCACGGTGGAATGTCCAGACCAGGTCTCCACCGTGCACATCCCCCCAGAATATGACGATTTGGCTCTCGCCTTCTGTAAAAGGCGACTCAATTACCACCCCATCGACGGGGTATTGTGCGATAAATCTCCTGGTAGACGCTGCACTTCCCAGGAGTCACGTGTATCCCCTGTCGCAAGAGGAGACGGCGGCTAAAGAAACATATGTATCCGAATCCCTGGGACAGGGGTACATTCGTCCCTCCACTTCACTTGCCTCCTCGAGTTCCTTTTTTTTTGAAGAAGGATGGAGGTCTGCGCCCATGCATTGACTATAGAGGTCTCAATCAAATCACGGTGAGGTACAGCTACCCGCTACCTCTTATCTCCACTGCGATTGAGTCAATGCACAGGGTGCGCTTCTTCACTAAACTGGATCTCAGGAGTGTGTACAACCTGGTGCGTATCCGGGAGGGAGACGAGTGGAAAACAGCGTTTAGTACCACCTCAGGTCATTATGAATACCTCGTCATGCCGTACGGGTTGATGAATGCTCCAGCAGTCTTCCAATCCTTTGTAGACAAGATTTTCATGGATCTGCACGGGCAGGGTGTAGTGGTGTATATCAATGACATTCTGATATACTCCGCTACATGTGCCGATCATGTGTCCTTGGTGCTCAAGGTACTTGGACGACTGTTGGAGCATGACCTGTACGTCAAGGCTGAGAAATGCCTGTTCTTTCAGCAGGCCGTCTCCTTCCTAGGGTATCGCATTTCCACATTAGGGGTGGAGATGGAGAGTGATTGCATTGCAGCCGTGCGTAATTGGCCGACTCCTACCCCGGTAAAGGAGGTGCAGCGATTTTTAGGGTTTGCCAATTACTACCGGCGATTTATCCGTGGTTTTGGCTGCTCCCATTACCTCACTGCTGAAGGGGGGTCTACGTCTGCAGTGGTCGGTTGAGGCGGACAGGGCTTTTGGGCACCTGAAGGCTCCCGTGCTGGCCCATCCGGATCCCTCTTTGGCATTCATAGTGGAGTTGGACGCGTCTCCGAGGCTGGGATTGGAGCCGTTCTCTCTCAGTGCTCGGGCACACCACCGAAGCTCCGCCCCTGTGCTTTCTTCTCATAGAAGCTCTGCCCGGCAGAGCGGAACTATGATGTGGGGGACCGGGAGTTGTTGGCTGTGGTTAAGGCTTTGAAGGCGTGGAGACATTGGCTTGAGGGGCCAAACACCCTTTCCTCATTTGGACTGACCACCGCAACCTGGAGTACATCCGGGCAGCTAGGAGACTGAATCCTTATCAGGCAAGGTAGGCCATGTTCTTTACCCGTTTTGTGTTTACCCTGTCTTACAGACCAGGTTTCAGGAATGTAAAGGCAGACGCACTGTCCCGACTGTATGACACAGAGGAGCGGCCCATGGATCAGACTCCCATTATCCCGGCTTCCTGCCTGGTAGCGCCGTTTGTGTGGGAGCTGGACGTGGACATAGAGCAGGCGTTGCGTACAGAGCCCGCTCCACCTCAGTGTCCCGTTGGGCGTCAGTACGTTCCGTCTGTTGTCCGTGACCAGTTGATCTATTGGGCCAACATGTCACCCTCCTCTGGTCAGCCAGGGATCGGTCAGACGGTGCGCTGTCTTACTGGGAAGTACTGGTGGCCCACCTTGGCAAAAGACGTGAGGGTTTATGTTTCCTCCTGTTCAGTGTGCGTCCAGTGTAAGGCTCCTAGACACCTGCCCAGAGGTAAGTTACATCCCTTACCCGTTCCACAACGGCCTTGGTCACACCTGTCGGTGAATTTTCTGACGGATCTCCCTCCTTCACAGGGAAACACCATGATCCTGGTCGTTGTGGATCGTTTCTCTAAGTCCTGTCGTCTTCTTCCCCTGCCCTGTCTCCCTACGGCCCTGCAAACTGTGGAGGCCTTATTTACACACGTCTTCCGGCACTATGGGGTGCCAGAGGATATAGTGTCTGATCGAGGTCCCCAGTTCACTTCGAGAGTCTGGAAGGCGTTCATGGAACATCTGGTGGTCTCGATCAGCCTTACCTCTGGTTTTCACTCCGAGAGTAATGGGCAGGTGGAAAGAGTTGGATGTGGGCAGGCTTCTGCGTTCCTACTGCCAGGACCGGCCAGGGGAGTGGGTGGCGTTCGTGCCCTGGGCAGAGATGGCACAGAACTCGCTCAGCCACTCATCCACTAACCTCTCCCCTTTCCAGTGTGTATTGGGTTATCAGCCAGTTCTGGCACCGTGGCAACAGTCAGACCGAGGCTCTTGCGGTGGACGATTGGTTTAAGCATGCAGAGGAGACATGGAAAGCTGCCCACGGTCAGCTCCAGCAGGCCGCGCAGCGCCAAAAGACCAGCGCGGACCGTCACCGCAGTGAGACCACCGGGGGACCGGGTCTGGCTCTCGACCCAAAACCTGCCCCTCAGCCTGCCCTGCCGGAAGCTGGGTCCACGGTTTGTGGGGCCATTTAAAGTCCTGAGTGAATGAGGTATGTTACAGGTTACAGCTTCCTCCCGATTACCATGTTATCCCCTCATTCCATGTGTCTCTCCTTAGGCCGGTGGTGGTTGGTCCGCTCCAGGAGTCTGAGGTGCGTGAGATTCCTCCACCCCCTCTTGACATCGATGGGGCCTCGGCATACTCCGTCCGTTCCATCCTGGATTTGAGGCGTCGGGCGGGGGGCCTTCAATACCTCGTGGAGTGGGAGGGGTACTGTCCGGAGGAGAGGTGCTGGGTTCCAGTGGCGGATGTGTTGGACCCTGAACTGCTGCGGGAGTTCCACCGTCGCCGGCCGGATCGCCCTGCGCCTCGTCCTCTGGATCGTCCCCGAGGCCGGTGTTACGAGGCTAGGTCACATGTAGGGTTAAGGAATGGTTTCACGGACACAGAATACACATAGTCCTGGATTTGGTTTAACTAGACAGGGAGCGGTGGGTCGCTAGCGGTGGGTCACCCACTCCCGACACCACCAGGTAAAATGTAAAGCGCCAAATTCAAAATCCCAAAGTTGAATTATTAAACATCTACCAATATACAAGTGTTTCATACTCATCAAAAGCTCTGTTTCTTGGCAATATCACAGCGTTGTCAGATTTCAAAAAGGCTTTACGGCGAAAGCTCTACATTTGATTGTTTGAGGACAGCACCTCACATACTTTCTCATAGCCATGAATTCATTAGCCAGCGTGGCACACACATAACACATTTCACAGCGAAAACAAATCAATTACCTGTTGAAGAACTTCTGCTGAGGTCATCCTAAGTGTCCAACGAAGACAATCCATGGTTCTTTTGTTAGAAAAAGTNAAACTTGTCCAAGAACATTCAAACATAGTTTTAAATGTATCCTTAGGAACACTTTTACGTATATTTACTATTATAAATCAACCGGAATATAAACTGAGCTCTAAAGACGGTAAATAAGACACTGCGCGACTTCTCGGGCGCGCGCCCTGGGTACTGTTGTCATCAAGGGGGGACCCACTTGTTTGGTCGTTTTCTCTGGTCTAAAGCATCCAAAATGGAGGGAAACACCATCTCGAGGCTGCTGACATCATAAGGAAGCGATGTGTACTGCATTCATATGCCCTTATATGGTCATTTTCATGAGGGAGGGGTTCCCAAATGAGCAATGTGTCAAAATCACTTTTTCCAGGACAGAAATGTCCGGGAAACGGTCCCCATAATGTTTAAATGAGTAGAATGGGATTATGTATTACATGAAAAAACACATGTACATGAATGGGGTTAACCTACTCTACGATTGTATATTCGGTTGTCTGAGAGAAGGTTTGAATCGTAATCAACCCATCCAATGTGAGTACATCTGTTGTTGAAGTAAAGTAGATCAATTCATTTACAGTACTTTACCAGGTGTCGACGTGTGTTTGCTGAAAAGCCTTTTTAGTGCATACAGTAGGTACAGTTAGATTTAGAATTTCCCTACTTTTTCGGCTTCAGACAAAAGCTGATATTTCACTTAAAACTATTTTTTTGTATAAATAGAAATGTTACTGATGCTTGAAATAGATAATAAAACACACAATTAAATACTTGAGGGCTCTTCTCTAGTCCACAATTTCCGAGAGAGCATTACTGAAATCACATTGAGGGGGAATATTTCATATTCATTTTGGAGCTATAGTGAGCAAGCTATAGCATTCTGCTGTGAATTAAAACTACAGCAACCAGCAGCTCTACAATAAGTTTGAAAACTCGCTAATTTAAAGGGATAATCCATCCCAAACCACTAATTCCAATCATTAACAGTGTTAAACACTGTTTAATAAATCTAATATGTGAACAAAAATATTTTTGGGTGAACAAATGTTACATTTTATCATTATAACAAGGTTGGAAGCAATGTGAAAATCGCTGTGGAAATCTGTTCCAGCACAAGTCGACTACAAAACCCACAATGCAACACTCTCTCTGGGCTGGCTAGCTAGTTAGGTAAAAAAGAAAACTTAGCTGCACACAATAACACCAAACTCAATGACAGCATGTGAGATGGTACTTGAAGGAGAAACTGAGTTAAATAATTCGGTACACTGTTTAGGTTGAGCACATCTAAGTGAAATATATACGTTGCCATGACGAAATAAATGGAGGGATGTGTTCTAGAGAAGTATGTCCGTACCGTCTATTGGCTGATTTAGTGATCTGGAGTGCAGGTCGTTGTTTTAAAAGCGTTAGGAAATGTGATAGTGTGTTATCCCCTATCTCCAGTGATGAGAACAATGTACTGTACTGTAGCTGTGACGCGTTCCTTCACGATTTCCTGATTTCACAGACGGACCACTTGGAAGTTAAATCACGGGAGAAATGGGGCTTTACCTTCACCACTACAATCACACCACTCTAACTACAAAACAATTCTAAATTAAACAAAAGAGGTCAGCACCCAACACCTTTACTCTAAGGTTGAAGAATCTCCATTTAAGCACAGCCTTCTAAACTATCTACTCTCTTAGAAATATAATGCCCACTTCCCACTCCACACACTGTGATTCCCTCTCCATTCATCGTGCGGTATAGTGACACAGTGGCAGATGGCTAGAGCCGCCTGGGGCCTCCAGAGCCCCACTGCAGCTCCGTCTGTGTAATGTTCCATCACAGCTCACCTGATAATGGCTCGCTTTGTCTTTTCTCTCTTCCCTCCATGTCAGGCCAGTGAGAGGAATTAGGGGGAAATTACAGCTGGTGATTAGTGGGTTTAACACTGTTAACTTGGTTTCCATCTCCATCAGCTCAGACAAATGTGTTTATTTGTGAGGGGGCATTGTCGTTTTGCAGGGTTAGGGATGGACTTACGATAGGTAAATGTTTTAATTATTCTATGTTGACAAACCTAACTCTACTCAGAGAGAGAGAGAGAGAGTGAGAGAGAGACAGCGTTAGGTGGACATAATCCCTTGTTCTTTCTCTGAGGAAAGAGAGGAAAAGGAAAACGAAAAAGATGAACTATCAATTTACCCCAGACTTTTAGCTTCCCACACAGTTCTCAGTTATACGTAGATACTGTAGAATTTGGCTTGTAAGACACAGCGAGTGAAAGTTCCATTCATTGAAACATTCTACAATGTCTAACAAGTTTGAACTACCACTTGTTCTCCCATCATAGTTTCCTGTGAAGTGATGTAATTGTCACAGGATTGTAGCATTATTAATAGATGTAGGATGAAACATCTTGTTGCAACCAAAAACCAGATTAATGACCTCAGTAGCTCTGCCACACATTAATACAGATAGAATCATCTGGCGTTCTAGAATCTTCCTAATACAAATTAATGATCACCCAGCAAGTCCTGCCGAACTCTGTAGAATTACGATTCTTTACGCTCCATTTGAACACCTTAATCAATTTATGACAAAGCCATTACTCAAGGCAAAGGGAATGAAGACTTTGTGCAAATACCATTTCTACCATTATTCTGAGGTAAAAGGGAATGAAGACTTTGTGCAAATACCATTTCTACCATTATTCTGAGGTAAAAGGGAATAAGTCAATTTTTTTTATTATTATTGTTAGTTCAATATCCAATATGGGATGTCACCAGCATACTTGGCAAAAGGTCTGCAGAGTGTACTATGCATGGATTTTCATAGTCAAATCTACCCAAACATGTTAATTGGTTGGATTAACATGAATAGTGTGAATAGTGTTAAAATACCATAATGAGAATAACCCTATAAACAATATTGAAATAGCTGAGGTTGCTATAGTGATTAAGTGGAAGAAAGACCATGCTATAGGAGATGCTTTGCCAAAGGGCTGGGCTGAGCCAGCGTTCAGTAACTCCCTCTCCCTCTGTTCTGTTGTGTGTGTGTTCTCCTATTGTTAAAGACGATCAATAAAATAACGGAAGCTCTATGTCTCTTATCAGGCTGAGTTTCCATCGTTTCATCTAAGGCAACACCACTATACAGTTATCAGATATGAACAGTGTAGCGTTGGGGTCAATTTGAATTAAAGTCAGTCAATTCTCTTGCCGTGATGTGTATTTTGTCCTATATTTTATTTTGTATTTTCAATTTTTTTATCTCAGCCCCCATCCCCGCAGGAGGCCTTTTGCCTTTTGGTAGGCCATCATTGTAAATAATAATTTGTTCTTAACTGACTTTCCTATTAAAATAAAGGTTAAATAAAAAATAAAACATTCAGGGAATAAACAGAAATTCCAATGCAAAAATTTAAAAAATGTCATCCATTTTCAATAATAAAAATAAATAAATGAAAAAGACAATTTATTTATTGAAAACATTTTCCCATATTTTAATTTTAAATTCAAATCACTTCATAATTTGAGTGACTTCATTTCGAATTGACCCAAACTTGTACTTTATGTAATATAGAGTGAACAACATCACTAACTATTACTAGATGCAATTTCAAACAGCAAAGGAGATGACTAATGAGATGACTGGTTTCAAGTACAACAAGTCACTGAGTTTCACTCTCTCCATACATGTCGAGAAACACGTACCATGATAGAAATGTTAAGGTCATATCTTAAATGACGTGCGTGGATCATGGCAATGCATGGTCTGTGTTCATGAACACCAAATTGCCTATATAGTGCACTTAGTGCCGTAGGTCTCTGGTCAAAAGCAGGTTACTGTATAGGCAATAGGGTGCCATTTGAGTCACATCCCATGGTACATATTACTCACCACTCTCTGACTCCATCTCATCTCTGCACAAGCAATATTAGTCATCAAACAACATGATCACACCTCACATTTCTACTGAGAGTTTCAAAAGGAGATTAATGCAGGAATCTCTTTCATAAATCCTCAAAGAGATCACCCTCACATATAATTGACTCTGAGTATACAGAATGTGTGCGTCTCAAATGTCACTAGATTCCCTATACAGTGCACTACTTTTGACCGGAGCCCTATGGGGGCACTATGTAGGGAATAGGATGCCATTTGGGAAGCAGACTATGTGAGGAAGCAGACTAACAGGATGCAGATTGAGGTAAGGCATCAAGGACATTATGTTACTAAACTTGTCTTTTGCTCAAAAGTTTGCAGGCAGGGGTTAGGGCTAGGATAAGATTTGCGATACATTTAACTACATTTTTATAGTATATCAACAATCTGTTAACAATGTTTACATTAGCAAGAATGTATAATTTAAAGTCAGAAGCAGACACATCCCATTCCATTCCCATTCACTTACAGCACAATAAAGTAGGAGCTATAGAATGATTGGACAATACATTTTAAATAGTCAATATAACACAAGCAGGCTGTAGCTATAGTACCTGTCGAACAATATACCTTGTTCCTCAAATCAAATCAAATGTTATTTGTCGACTTTGTCTCGGGCCTAACATCACCCGTTTCAATATATCCTCCAAACACCAGCTTTTCTGGCATTATCACTTAAATATACTGTAGGTAATCAAATTGTACAACTGAATATCAACACAAGAGGAAAAAGATTGACAGAGTGTCAGTTAAAATAGCAATCTTAATCCTGCTAGCTAGCTAAGTTCAAATGTGTCAGTTAGTTTACTAGCTAGCGCCAACTGTTTACTGGTGGTAACTATAGCAACATGGCCACTGAGGCAGCCCTAGAAACACCAGCAGCAACAGAGACTGAGAGACATTCCCCCCTTATTTTGAATATCCAGCAGAAATCAAATCAGAAAAGGGAAGAATTAATTTTAAAAACAGAGGTAGAACCCGGAAACTTTGTTTGCCGACTGCTCACAAAACAGGACTGTTACCTGTTATTTTACACAGAACACACTACTGAACACAGGTTTCTGACAGGAAGCGTGTACCAAAATGGCACTGTCATGGTCCAAGGCAGTGAGGCTGCACTCTGCACTTTTGTGCAGGACTTCCCCACCCTGGTGAAGATTACCTCAATTACCTCAACTAACCACTGCCCCCACACATTGACTCTGTACCGGTACCCCCTGTATATAGCCTCCACATTGACTCTGTACCGGTACCCCCTGTATATAGCCTCCACATTGACTCTGTACCGGTACCCCCTGTATATAGCCTCCACATTGACTCTGTACCGATACCCCCTGTATATAGCCTCCACATTGACTCTGTACCGGTACCCCCTGTATATAGCCTCCACATTGACTCTGTACCGGTACCCCCTGTATATAGCCTCCACATTGACCCTGTACCGGTACCCCCTGTATATAGCCTCCACATTGACTCTGTACCGGTACCCCCTGTATATAGCCTC
>QNTS01006660.1:35517-43017 GCA_003317085.1 Hucho hucho | reverse complement strand
TACTACCGCTACTACCACTACTAATACTACTACTACCACTACTTTGAGTACTGCTACTACTGCTAATGCTGCTGCTACTACTACTACTACTATTACTACCAGTACAACTACTGATTCTACTGCTATTACTACTACTACCACTACCGCAACTACTACTACTACTACTACTAATACTATCGCTACTACCACTACTACTGCTACTGCTACTACTGCTACTACTATTACTACCAGTATTACTACTACTACTGATTCTACTACAATTACTACTACTACTACCACTACTACCACTCCCACGTATACTACTACCACAACTACTACCACTACCACCAATACCACTACCACTGCTACTACTACTGCCACTGCCACTACCATGACCACCACTACCAGTACCAATACTACCACTACTACTACTGCCACTACCACTACCACTACCACTACTACTAATACTACTATCGCTACTACTACTAATACCACCACTACTACAACTACCACTACTACCTGTACTACTGCTTCTACTACTAATACTACCACTACTGCTACTGCTGCTGCTACAATACTACTACTACTATTACTACCAGTACCACTACTGCTACTGATACTACTACTATTACTACTGCGTACACTGCTGCTGCTACTACTACTACTGCTAATACTAATACTACCACTACTACTTTTACTAACACTAGTACTACCGCTACTGCTACTACGTCTACTACCACAACTACTACTACCACAACTACTACTACTTCTACTACTGCCACTACCACTACCACCACCACCACTACCACTACCACCAATACCACTACTACTACCACTACAACCACTACTACTACTACAACCCCAACCACTACCACCACTACTACCAATACTACTGCTACTACTACCACTACTACTACTACCGCTACTACCACTACTAATACTACTACTACCACTACTTTGAGTACTGCTACTACTGCTAATGCTACTGCTACTACTACTACTACTATTACTACCAGTACTACTACTGATTCTACTGCTATTACTACTGCGTACACTGCTGCTACTACTACTACTACTGCTAATACTAATACTACCACTACTACTTTTACTAACACTAGTACTACCGCTACTGCTACTACTTCTACTACTACTGCTACTACTACTGCAACTGCTACAGCTACTACTATCATTTCATTACTACTACTAGTACTATCATTACTACTACTACAACTATTACTACTACTATTACTGATACAACTAATACTACTACTACTACTGCTACTACTAATACTACTAATACTACCACTAATACTACCACTACTACTACTACTGTTTCTAAAAATAATACTACTGCTACTACTACTGCTACTGCTACTACTAGTACTAACATTACTACTACTACCTCTACTACTACTACTACTACTACTACTACTACTACTACTACTACTACTACTACTACTACTATTACTGCTACTATTACTACTACTACTGCTGCTGCTACTACTACTCCTACTGCTATTAGTACCACTATTACTACTGTTACTACTATTACTACCACTACTACTACTACTACTACTACTACTACTGCTACCGCTACTACTACTACTACTGCTACCACTACTACTACTACTACTACTACTACTGCTACTACTACTGCTACCACTACTACTACTATTACTGCTACCGCTACTACTACTACTACTGCTACCACTACTACTACTACTACTACTACAATCATTAGTACTACCACTACTACTACTACTACAACCACTACTGCTACTACCACTAATACTACAACTACTATCATTACTACTACTACAACTACTACTATCATTACTACAACCACTACTACCAGTACTACATCTAAAACTATTACTGCTACTATTACCACTACCACTACTACTACTACTGCTGCTACTGCTCCTACTGCTATTGCTACCACTATTACTACTATTACTACTGTTACTACTACTACTACTACTACTACTGCTACCGCTACTACTGCTACCACTACTACTGCTACTACCACTAATACAACAACTACTATCATTACTACTTCTACAACTACTACTATCATTACTACTACCACTACTACCAGTATTACTACTAAAACTATTACTACTACTACTACAACCACTACTACCACTACTGCTACTACTCCTTCTGCTATTGCTACCACTATTACTACTATTACTACTACTGCTACCACTACTACTACTACTACTACTACTGCTACTACTGCTATGACTACTACTACTACTACTACTACAATCATTAGTACTACCACTACTACTACTACTACAACCACTACTGCTATTACCACTAATACTACAACTACTATCATTACTACTTCTACAACTACCACTATCATTACTACTACCACTACTACCAGTACTACATCTAAAACTATTACTGCTACTATTACTACTACCACTACTACTTCTACTGCTGCTACTGCTCCTACTGCTATTGCTACCACTATTACTACTATTACTACTGTTACTACTACTGCTACCACTACTACTGCTACTACTGCTACTACCACTAATACAACAACTACTATCATTACTACTTCTACAACTACTACTATCATTACTACTACCACTACTACCAGTACTACTACTAAAACTATTACTGCTTCTACTACTACTACTACCACTACTGATACTACTCCTTCTGCTATTGCTACCACTATTACTACTATTACTACTGTTACTACTACTACTACTGCTACCACTACTACTACTACTACTTCTGCTACCACTACTACTACTACTATTAGTACTACCACTACTACTACTACTACTACTACTACAACCACTACTACTACTACTACCACTAATACTACAACTACTATCATTACTACTACTACAACTACTACTATCATTACTACTACCACTACTACCAGTACTACTACTACTACTACTACTACTACTACTACTACTACTACTACTACTACTACTACCACTAATACTACAACTACTATCATTACTACTACTACAACTACTACTATCATTACTACTACCACTACTACCAGTACTACTACTACTACTACTACTACTACTACTACTAACACAAATTCTGCTACTATTACTATTACCTTTCACTACTACTACTAGTACTACTAATACTAATACTACTACTAGATAAACAATAAAGTATTATATTGTATTCTACTCTTCTCTCTTCTATTCTGATGACTCTCACTGGTTAATGTGCTCACGTTTGTGCACATTGCCCAGATTTTACTATGACAAAATACTATGAAAACGGATACAGGTTAGACAAGGGGAATGTTCCCATCTTCCTGGGAATTCTCCCAGCTCCCAGTGAGCTAATGGTCGTGCTGTGTCCGATTACCAGTTAGGATATTTAAAGCAAATTGAAGTTAATTGAATAAGACTGTTGGCACTGCACCCACTGTAAGCAGATCTAACTGGTGTGGAGCAATGATTTATATATATACAATAGATGACAGTTACAGGGCGCTGTTTTGAAGCCACCAGTCCTCAATCTTGTTACTCCTCCTCCATTGTAAAAAAGATGTTGGAAGCTTTAGAAATGCATTTGTTAATGTCTACATTTGTTTTTGCAACATTTATTCTATTACAGACCTTAATACATATGTTTTTCTCTTATGTGAGCTAAACATAAAAATATAAAATGAAGTACTAATGTCCCCTCTACAACAAAAAATACTTAAATTAAATGCTTCAGAATTTCATTAATTCCTATGGAGGACTGCGTTTCTGAGGGCCAATATGGCCGAGTGCAGGCGTCAAATTCACTCATTGGCCAATGCATAACTGGACAATCCAGGGTTTCTATACATTATTGATGTGGAGAGCCCTCCCCCTGCCTGTTGTGAAGAAGCATGCGCCACCCTATTTGGTCAAATTGTTTGTCAATCAAGAGTGCTACCACGGTGACAGAGACAAAGTATCTGACTGTGAATTTGTACTATATTATTTCATCCGTTGTCCAGACAGATGAGCGAACGAATTCAGATTAGACAGACCGGTCACAAACAGTCAGTTGAGTTGAAATCATTTATATACATTGTTGCACGCTTCGACATCATTTAATTAAACATGAAAGTAACAAGTTTTCTCCTCTGAAATATCCATGAGGGATGCAGTCATATTTGATCACTCCTAAAGCAGTGAAGTACTGCTACTTTTGTGGTCATATTGTAGCCAACATCTACTACTAGAGTTCTAGCCTAGTAGGGAAGTTCGGTTCGCTGGTGTTTGTTTTAAAGTGACAAGAGAGACAGCACGCTGTAAAACGTTCAGCCTTGACCGAATCGACGCGATGATTCCTGAATGTCCCCGGAGCCGAGAGACAAGGAGCCGAACGCGCTGCCACTATGGCCAGGTAGCCGAACCAAACCAGAACCGTTTTGGGCTACTTTCCGAGATCAAAACTCTTATCAAGAATGAACCATTCACTGACCACTACACCATCATTCCGGGCAAAGAGCTTGGCAGGTAAACTAAAGTTATACGTTCTTAGTAAATAACGTTACTGTAGATCTGGTGCTGAGCATCTATCCAGCCTGTCAGGTTGTCTCTCTGTGAATTGTCTGAAGAACTTCTGAGCTACTGTCTGTTTCCATACTTCTGATAATGCTGAAGATGTAGTGCAAACCCATTTCTTGAATAGTTGATATTCAAATATCACCGTTTCTGGCTGTGGTATAGGTATCTGTAGTTAGCTGTGGTAGTCACATCTCCTTTCCTGCTGTCATTGTGTAGGTATTTGTCTGTACCACAAGTTATTTTTCATTATTTAATTTAACATTTAAGGGATGATATTCTGTCCAGCAGTTAAAGGTTGCAACTTGTATTTTTGATTGTACACATCCGTGTAAATTGGGAGAATTTGCCATTTGGAAGGGATTTGCGTCAATGTCACCGTGCACTTGGAGACAAGCCATTAGTGCATTTAATGTTCAACCTTGCATATAGGGTGCCAGCTGCAAAATCATGCCTCCCTTGTTCGAGAATGCTGGAGAAGGCTATGCATGGCAGGCTATAGCGGTGGGCTTGCATTGTCTCCACAGCAAGGTCACTCGAGTCGTCATATCTTTGCTGAGTGTTTGAACTGCATTGTGAGCTGATGTGTCTGCTAAATTGTACTAAGCATCACTGAAGCACATGGGGGTTCTTTTCTGTGATGAAAAATGCAAGAGCTGTTTCCCCTCAGTTTTCAGACAGTCTTCACTAGGCCTAGTCTTGGGACTAATTACGCAGGCTGTCTGGGAGTGTATACGATCACGTGTGTCTCTATAATACATGGTAATACTTGGGAACAGATTCCTTTCCTTCCTACAAAGAATGCAGTTTACAAACACTTAAATATCTTCATTTATCTAAGCAAATTATTTGGCAATGGGGCTGTATGTTTCAAATTGCCTTTAGTTGTAGCAGCGACTTAGTCTAAATGCAGCTGCCTCCATATTATAAAGTATGATGAAACCCCCTGTAAATACTGCATTATTTACCCTCTCAACTCAATGATGCCAAGGGAAATACTTCAAGACTATCTTGTCATTGGCACTTTGAAACTCCAAACTTCACCACTGAATAATGGCTTTAGTCTACTTCTTGGGAGCCAACTCTCTGTGGTTCTTTCTCTGCTTCACTGACAGAGAAAGAAGGGGGATTCCAGTGTGTTTTTTTTTTTTAACGAGTGGAAATATCTCAGCCTTGTCTTTCCCTAACCCTAACCCACACAGCTCTCTTAACGTGCCAGTCAAAGTCAGGGCATAGTGTCTTTTGCCCTGTGAGCATTGTAAAGAGCGCCACTTAGACTAGGCAATGCAAACACCACACTCACCCCTGTGAATGGCACCATGTTGACCCCAAGCAAAACATACAGCCGGGTATCTGTATGTATGTGTGTATGTATATGTGTGTTTTAATTGTTTTACATAAAATACTAAAAACACCAGCCAATCAGCTCCATTTGATTTACATTTTGGAAATGTGTTCCAAAGTATTCCCACGCATAATAGAGAGATATACGGTTGGAACTAGAAGCACAAGCATTTCGCTACACTCGCATTAACATCTGCTAACCATGTGTATGTGACCAATAAAATTTGATTTGATATATGTGATTGTATACAAATGTAAGCAAAGTTTGAAATGATTACATTTTAGTCATATGTTTGGGCTTCTTGTGGTCAATTTGCAGTCTACAAATTTGTTTGTAATTATGTTCCGGTCCACCTGACCATCCACTCAAAGAAAAGAATCGTCCCGTGGCTAGTTGATGATTCCTGACCTACAGTATATCTCCTCTGAGATTGGATTGAGCTGATAAGAAGTGCGTGAGCTCATTTTCGATATCAGAAGGCATTTGAGCTATGTCTGTATGTCTGTATGTCTGTATGTCTGTTTGTCTGTATGTCTGTTTGTATGTCTGTATGTCTGTTTGTATGTCTGTATGTCTGTATGTCTGTCGTTTTAGCGATTTATTTCATAAGACGGACATTCAAAATGTGGCTTTGCGTCACATGACCTGCCGTTGCTTCTGAGATTAGCCAAAGGCACTCACTTCAAAAGTGTTTGGCTAAGCCACATCCGAATCAGATCATCGTTCCCTCTGCCCAGTGACCAGCTGCTAGGGAAGTGCCTGTCTGGTGACTGGTCACAAGCATCCTCTGGCCAAATGCCCCACAATCTCTTAGCTGATGTTTGTTGCTATGTACGTACTCACGATTAATTCATTTATCATGGATCATCAACTGTAGAAAAATAATAAAAAAAATGTGAACCCCATAGTATCTCTGTCTGTAGGATCATCTCTTTATGGTATCTGATTGGCTGCCTCTGCTATGTGTGTGTTTGTTTGGCGGAATACATGGAAACTGCTATCTCGCCAGAGACTGAAGCTTAGTGCCTGCCAATGGGAACAAGAGTTACATTTTGCCAGAGGGGAACTTCATGGAACATTGGCTAGAGTATTTTTAGAAAAAGCCCACAAGGAATCGCTGTTCCCAGGTCTCAGATGTCCTGAAACCACCTCTGTTACTGTGACACTCAACATTTCCCATTAAATTGAATTAGGCCGAGCCTACGCACATGTCTAACATGTTTGTATGGTGAAATGATCAGATTACAAATAGATTTTTCAGCCGTAAGGCATGGATGTCATGAAGTTAGCTGGAGATACATGATGCTAACAATCTACAGTGGCCATACTGTACAAATGGTATTTTGACCATTAGACCTTTACCACCTTGATGAGGAACATCCAATTACGAAGTCTGGACGCCTGAATTGAGGCACTAGTGCGAGCCGTGCATAGATATCATGTGTTTGTTTTGGTTGGCTTTGTATGCTTATTTCTGTAAGTCGTGATTAAATGAAGTTATCTGGCTGTACAGCTGAAGGAAGCACTTGACTAACCAATTACCCTGCTAAGCTGTTTAATTTGGTTGTTGTTTGTAAGTACGCCAGCCGCCAGGAGATTATTAACCTGGTTATTTAGCCTGGAACTCCATTTGACCTG
>QNTS01006659.1:84744-101190 GCA_003317085.1 Hucho hucho | reverse complement strand
GTCTGGGTGTTGGGCAGAACCCCTAGGTCCTGGAGGACATCAGGTGGATCCACGTCTGGGTGTTGGGCAGAACCCCTAGGTCCTGGAGGACATCAGGTGGATCCACGTCTGGGTGGTGGGCAGAACCCCTAGGTCCTGGAGGACATCAGGTGGATCCAGGTCTGGGTGTTGGGCAGAACCCCTAGGTCCTGGAGGACATCAGATGGATCCACGTCTGGGTGTTGGGCAGAACCCCTTGGTCCTGGAGAACAGGAACAGAGTTAAAGGGAACAGGGTAGGAGACAGAGACGTAAACAAGCAAACACAGGTTACACTGTACAGTTAGAAAATGTGATGGATTAGTGCAGTGTTATAAATGGGAGATATGTACTTTTCAACACTTCTGGAAGGTATAGCCTCACCTCAAGCTGGTCCCCCTCCGACTCAGAGCACAGAGAATCAGACTGATCTGAACTCACTGGTTCTGGTAGATGGGATATCTCCTGGGGAGCTCGGACAGTCAATGGTCCTGAAGTAATTTGGAGAGGTAAATTGAAGAGGTACATTTTTATATGCTCAGCATAACTACCATTTCTTGCTTTTCAATGTAGGGCGTCAGGGCTTCCAGTGGCAGACCGTCCAACTGCTCCACCTGGAGAAGATAGTTGACTTCCACCGAGGTAACCCTAGGAAGACAGAGAGAAAAATATCAGTGTTAGTGTCACGTCCTGGCCATAGAGAGCCCTCGGGGTTCTCTATGTTTTAGGTCAGGACGTGACTAGTTGGGGTTTTCTATGTTGAATTTCTATGTCTGGTTTTGTGTGTGGTTCCCAATTGGAAGGCAGCTGTTGTTCGTTGCCTCTAATTGGGGACCATACTTAGGTTGTTACTTATCCCACCTGTGTTTTGTGGGTTGTTGTGATTTTGTTAGTGCCTGTGTGTGTGTGTGTGTGTGTGTGTGTGTGTGCGTGCGCGCGCGTGCGCGCGCGACACACACATTTATGTTGCGATCTGTTATTTCTTTATTGTTTTGAAGTTTCACTTGAAATTAAAGGTATGTGGAACGTCATGCACGCTGCGCCTTGGTCCGTTTCTTTAGACGATCGTGACAATTAGGGACACTAAAACTAGCTTCAGGTTATTTCATGTGCAAATGCAAATAGTTATCTGAGATTTTTTATGTTCACTTTAACTAAAGTCAAAGTCACCATTATTAGTCAGTTGTACAACTGAATGCCTTCAACTGAAATGTGTCTTCCGCATTTAACCCAACCCCTCTGAATCAGAGAGGTGCGGGGGGCTGCCTTAATCGACGTCCACGTCTTCAGCGCCCGGGGAACAGTGGGTTAACTGCCTTGTTCAGGGGCAGAATGACAGATTTTTACCTTGTCAGCTCGGGGATTCGAACTTGCAACCCTTCGGTTACAAGTCCAACGCTCTAACCACTAGGCTACCTGCCGCCCCGGGCTACCTGCCGCCCCCTACCAGATGGTGGTCCCAGCTAGGAGCGAAAGAGCAGCGAGGTTTCCCAGGTCTCGCCTTCCTTTCGTCCTTCTTCCAAAACCAAGTAATTCGCCCGGATGTCGTAGCACTTGGTCCCCTTCTTGATTCTCCTCCGGTAGCTCTCCTTCTGTTTCTCATGGGCCTTGTCCATGTTCAGTCTCACCTTGATTGATAACAGGAATAAATGCAATTATATTTCATATTAGAAATACATCTCCTACATCTCTTGGAAGGCCAGAAAATAAATGAACAGCAGACATTTTTACCTGGTCAAAAACCTCCACATTCTTCTCAGTCCTTGCCTGAAGGTGGTCCTCGAAGGCGTATCGATCTGGTTCGACAACTTCCACCACATTAAGTGCTTTTACACCTGCATTGCTTGCTGTTTGGGGTTTTTAGGCTGGGTTTCTGTACAGCACTCTGTGACATCAGCTGATGTAAGAAGGGCTTTATAAATACATTTGATTTGATTTTGATTTGATTAAGTTGGGTTTCAGTGATCTGAAAGTATGCTATACAAAAAACAGCAATAGACAAACTACACTAATTTCATCACACATTTGAAAGTCTACCGTATACTGTATGTAATAATTGTATATACAATTGCATTGTTTACCTCAGTCACCAGCGGTGGCTCCCGTCCGTACGCGGTGGAAGTCACAGTGGGGAGACATGGCCTCTCTCTGTCGTGGATCAAACCATTCTGCTGGTGTTTAAAGGTTTATTTCTTTGCACTTTAAAAGATAAACTACAAAAGAAAATCTATAACAGCACTCAAAATGAATGATGTATTATGCAAAGATCCCGTTACAATATCAACATTTGTCAATTCCTTTTTTTAAAACCTTTACAACTCACAATTTCAGGAAGATGGTTGTGAAAGCTACATTTGCCACATTCAGAATGATATCCCTGTAATTGAGTATGATTTCCACTCAGTTTGCGAATCACCTGTGTGTCAATCGAAGACATTAGAGAGGCTCTGAATTCAATGAAAAAAGAGAAATCACCTGGCCCTGACAGCCTGTCAGTTGAATTCTAAGGCAGTTTGGGGAGTTACTTGAAGAGCCTATTGTTTGATATGGTTCAATATTGCATTGAAAATAGTGAAATGGTCTCCACTATGAAACAGTATCATCACAACGTTATGCAAGATGATTCTCGAAACATGATAAAGACCCTTCTCTCATTGACAATTGGAGACCAATTACTTTATTAAATATTGATTACAAATGGATTGCTCTGGTTTATGCCAAAAGATGAAAGAAAGGAATAGATACCATAATAAATGAAACTCAAACAAGCTTTATGGAGGGTCGTCACATAAGTTCCAACATTCAATGTTTTAGTCTTGGACTTTTTAGATTTTTCAGATGCTGTTATTTTATTTTTGGACTTCTGTAAAACCTTTTGACACAATTGAACATTAATTTCTTAAACTTTTTGGTTTCGGTAAAAAAAAAGTAATTTGTAAGTAAGTAATTTGCATGTTTTACAAAGATATAAATAGTTCTGTGTTACTAAATCTTAATACATCCAAAATATTCAATATCAACAGAAGTGTACGACAGGGATGCCCGATTTCACCTTTTTATTCATTTTGGTTGTGGAACTTCTATCTCTAGATATTCTGAATAATGCAAATTTGCATGGCTTAACCATTTATAACAGATAAATCTACATTTCCCAGCTGGCTGACGATACTACTCTTTTAAAGACAAAGACCAGGTTGCCCTTAATGCTTTCACTGCATTCCCTCTTGCATCTGGGTTAAAACGGAATGTTTCTAAATGTGAAATCTTATGTTTATATGACTCGTATTCATTCCTTTACTCTTGTGTGTATAAGGTAGTTGTTGTGAATTTGTTAGATTACTTGTTAGATACTACTGCACGGTCGGAACTAGAAGCACAAGCATTTCGCTACACTCGCATTAACATCTGCTAACCATGTGTATGTGACAAATACAATTTGATTTGATTTTGATGTTAAATATTTAAGAATACATCTATCAAAAAAACACTTAGTCAGGCAACAGACAATTCAAATATAAAGTTTTTTCTCAAAGTTGCCGGGATGTCACGTGTCCTACTATCAGTACACTCTTAACAACATAACATTAACATAACAACTTAACATAACAGTAACATATCTGAACATCAACATAACAACATTAACAACTGAACATCAACATAACAACATTAACAACTGAACATCAACATAACAACATCAACAACTGAACATCAACAACTGAACATCAACAACTGAACATCAACAACTGAACATCAACAACTGAACATCAACAACTGAACATCAACAACTGAACATTAACAACTGAACATTAACAACTGAACATTAACATAACAACATTAACAACTGAACATCAACAACTGAACATCAACAACTGAACATCAACAACTGAACATCAACATAACTTAAGCATGACAAACTTCTTATTCGATCAAATAAACCTCACGTAGCAAAATAACCCATTCATTTTTTTTTATTTTAACCCAAATTCGACACCGTCTCCATTGACCTCCATACAACAACAACAACAACAACAACAACAACAACAAAAAACCCTCCTTGCTTTTTAAGAGTGGGGAGAAACATCGCCCCCCTGCTGGAAGGACACCGATGTTCCGCCGAGTCGAGCCTCTCGCGTCCCCCTCTGTGGCTGCAGCCCCCCACACAG
This sequence comes from Hucho hucho, assembly GCA_003317085.1. NCBI lineage: Eukaryota > Metazoa > Chordata > Actinopteri > Salmoniformes > Salmonidae > Hucho > Hucho hucho. Next base: position 97,010 of record QNTS01006659.1, on the reverse strand, counting down.
AGAGAATATAACATCTTTGGCGCGCCCCCCTGCTGGAAGGACACCGATGTTCCGCCGAGTCGAGCCTCTCGCGTCCCCCTCTGTGGCTGCAGCCCCCCACACAGAGAGAATATAACATCTTTGGCGCGGCTGTCTGACGCGGTTCATCCATTTTGAGGAGGTAGCTGGTTCACCGACGGAGCTGCTGGCGAAACAAAACAACAACAACAACAACAACAAAACCCCCCCCCCCACCGGGACGAATACTTCTAGAGGAACTTGAACTAAACAAAACAAGAAATATGGGTCCACCGGGAGACAACCCACGGCATGTGTCCTCTGACAGAACGGAGGATCTCAGTTGGTTTGTCCGTTTATCTTGACATGGCGTTGTAGGTTTCAGTTTGGGGCGGGTTGTGACGACTGAAGAAAAGCACGGAGAGAAAACAACAACAACAACAACAACGACGACGACGACAGATAGCTAGTTTAGTACCTCCACTTTCAGGGCGTGAAATAGGTGTTTTAAACACTGTTGTTGTTTTTGTCTGGCTGTAAAAAAAAAAAAAAACTATTATTAAAATATATATATATATATATATCTCGACGGGGAATCCTAACCACCACCGTGATGATATTGAAGCGAAATACAACAGTTAGTTAGCTAGCCGGTCGAACGGACAAGTCCTTTTCGACGGTTTGTTGTTTGTTTTCCCCCCCCCCTCAGAAACCCAACAGACCCCGACACCACCCGGCGGTAACCGCGAAAACATGACCGTCCGCTAACTCACTCACTCAGCCCGCACACGGGGCTCTCAATCACGTCGAGTAGTGAAACGATGTAGCTGGCTAGTTTGACCCACTGAACTAGTTAGTGTACAGCTGCCTAGTCGCCCCGGGCGTGGGTGGGTTAACTAGTCCACTAACAACAGTACCCGGTACCACTATGACCCTCGACACCGGGAGGTGTAAACAAGGCCGTGGGCCACTTCAATGGCAGTGAAAGACCCTTCTCTCTCTCCTCTCTCTCTCTCCTCTCTCTCTCTCTCTTGACATGTCGAGCTACTCCTGTCGACTTGAATGTTTTGTAACTCGGTGCCGTCGTCTTCTGGCATCCACATTGACTTGCCGTGATGGGTTTTCTATGTAACCCCCGCCGCAGTTATTCGGTAAGGCGTTCGTAACCACTCGGGTCCTCTGGCAGGTGAGAAATAAAACGCCCGGCGTTTAATCATGGACGAAGCTTGGAGTTTGACGAGACACGAATAGAAATTGTTTTTTTTTTGTTTTTGTTTTTTTGTTTTTGTTTTTTTTGGGGGGTGGGGGGGGGGGAGAGAGAGGTTTGTGTTTTGGTCATCTTTCTATTTCACTAGGCGAGAAGTAGTGTCGCTATGGGCTTTTGGAAATGCCTATCCCTTTTCTCTTAGTAATTGTTTTTTTGTCGGTAACTTAAGGAAAAGGTGTACCTAAAAACAAACGTGTTGAATTAAAAGTTCATTTGGCCTGTATTCCAATGTCATACTTTTAATCACAACATGGCTTCTTGAGTAATTTAATTAAAACAGATGTAGCCAAATATTGATTAAAGAACCCCCCTCCTGAGCATAAACCATCTTAATTAAATAAAAGAAAATGACATAGCTTGCTATTTCATTTGTTTCCTCCTTCAGTTGGTAGTTAGTAGTTATTTCAAAAGAGCTAGTGTAGAATAATTCAGATTTCTCGTTCTGTAAAAGGTAGCTAACTAGCTACGTATAGTAAACTCGAAAGTATAAGTCAAAATATTTTGAAATAGAGAGGACATTAGCATTACAATCTAATAATGGGGGACCCAACCTGGAGAAGAAACCAAACTAGAGATCGACTCCGTGCTCAGATTCGAAAGAAAAGGGAATCTTTGGCTGACCAGTTTGACTTCAAGATCTACGTAGCCTTTGTGTTCAAAGACAAGGTGAGTATTATGGAGGAAGCAATGAGGCCCTACTTTTTACTTCCCCCCCCCCCCCAGAGTTCCCATTAACTCGTGGACACCATTTGTTTCTGCCTGCAGTTTGAAGGAAGTTGCTAGCGATATACTTCAGTCAACACTAGTTAGCATTGGGCTCGTGAAACTACCTCTTAACTTCCTTCACACTGGACACAGAGAAAATTAAAATGGTAATCCCAAAAGTATCCCTTTTAATGTCTCTTCCATTTCCTCTCTGTTCGGCTCCTTTCCTAATGCAGAAGAAGAAGTCTGCGCTGTTCGAGGTAGCTGAAGTACTGCCAGTGATGACCAACAACTACGAAGAGAATATCCTGAGAGGTGTGCAGGACTCCAGCTATTCCCTCCAGAGCTCCGTGGAACTCCTACAGAAAGATGTGGTGCAGTTGCACGCCCCACGCTACCAATCAATGCGCAGGGTGAGTCCAGAAACGGATTCCTTCCCGTTGGGCAAACCATGTGGGTACACACACACACACACACACACACACACACACACACACACACACACACACCGCCACGGGCACAGACTAAAACATTTGCACACAAGCCCATCTGTACAAATATCGTTCTTTACTGCTAGGCAGGACACTAGTGATACAGGCCATGAACTTTTATTTCTCCCTTAAGGTGAACTGACCTCAACCCCCCCCCCCCGTCCCCCCATCACTAATCCATGGCTCTCTCCCCTTATCCATCCCTGCCACATGTAGTCACTTCCCTCTGCACTCAACACATTCCAAGCTTAATTGCACCCACTATATACCTTCCTCCTATAACCCTTCTGGTCTAGACCCTCTAAACTTCAACACTCTGTCAGTGACATGAATAAGGTATATTCTCAGAACACAACAGTTTCAGCCAGCCTGTCACATTGTCTATTGTCTATTGTCCTTGGGTAGACACTGACAGTGACCTGGCTGTCTGTACCCTACTGGCGTGTGGTCATTTCCCACCCTGCTTCGGGGGGGGGGGGGGGGGGAAACCATGCCGTTTTGTTAGCCTACAGATGAAATATGTTATGGTGAACTTCACGTGGTGGTGAAAGTGCACGTTGATGAGCTCGACGCCCCTTTTCGACGTGAGGATCGAACGCCTGTCTGCCGTTTTGACGAATAAATAATCTGATGATGTAGACTAGCCTACCCACACTATCTGTGCGCTGTTGGCTAGAGCGCACATGCCAAGACCAGAGTCGGGCACGTTTCTACTATTTACCGCAACAGTTTTTTGTGACAAAACTATCGGTATCGTTAAATGTGAACCTATCTGAACTCTCTAGAGTTTTAATTCGGGTACGTGGAAAAAGTCAATTCTGTCTGCACTACGTCATCGCACACTGATTTTTATTTTTATCAACAACAACAAGTCCGTTCGGCGGGAAACACACCATTGGTGGGAAATGTTTTGAATATTCACATGGAAATCTATCGCTAAATTGGATGGGAACCTAGCTAGTGACATCGTGCACTCCTTTTCACCAGAGCCCTATGTAGGTACTAGACATAATGTGCCTGTTTATTGACTGTTCCTCGTTGTTGTTGTTGTTGTTGCAGGATGTCATAGGGTGCACCCAGGAGATGGACTTCATCCTGTGGCCGCGCAACGACATAGAGAAGATAGTTTGTCTCTTGTTCTCCAGATGGAAGGGGGCCGAGGACGAACCCTTCAGGCCTGTTCAGGTGAAACATTTAGCTTCCTTCACCAAATAGCTAACACACCTGGGTCCTATTCACTATGTCTTTGAATTCAAATGTAATATATTCAAGGAGTATTCTGTACCGTTACGTTGAGGGCCAGTCATGGTGAACATAGTATCTCTGTTTGTTTATTAAGTGTTGTATCCAACATGTATTTCTGTTTTTTTTTTTTTTGTTTATCCACAGGCCAAGTTTGAGTTTCATCATGGAGACTACGAGAAGCAGTTGTTGCATGCTGTCGGGCGGAGGGACAAGGCCGGAATGGTTATGAACAACCCTACTCAGTCGGTCTTCCTCTTTATGGACCGACAGCACTTACAGGTCAGTCTGAGCTTACCACCCCTAGGGCCCTGGTCAGACTTGGTGACCTATATAGGGAATAGGGTGCCACTTGGTTGATAGGGTGCCACTTGGTTGATAGGGTTTGTCATCAGGGTGGGGGTGGGGTGAGTCACGTCTCTCTTTCTTCAGCTCCAGACAGCTGTTGATCCATCTGGGCCTGTGGGTGGGTTGCACCGACGTGGCGTCTATTCATCTAGGATTAGAGCTCATCTAGGTTTTTATAATTAATTTTAAATCTATGATTTAACGGTTTTAAACTATGATTAGTGACGTGTCACACCGATTTTTTTTTTTATATATACGGAGGTGTATCGTGAGTTGAAACGAAGTAGCTAGCCTACTTGACGAACGAGGCCACAGCGTTTCTGTTCCTTGAAAGAATAACAACAATGTAACGTCAGAACTACTGTAACTCCGTCGGTGACGCTTTTCGTGGTTTCGGCTGATATGAAGTAAAATCTGTTACTTGCCAGTACTAGACAGAAAACGGGTTTATAAACCAAGCTAGCTAGCATACAATATTATTTATTATTGTCATCTTAAGGCGTTTATTTCACCATTTTTATTATTTGTCCGCTTGCCACCTGATCACGGCACGTCAAAAGAAGTTCAAATTTCTCCGCTTATGAAAAATAAACTCTTGTCGGAGTTGACGGAGGAATTTTAGTGACTCACTGGAAGATAAAAAAGACACAGACAACACGGCTGTCCAAAAAGAAGGAAGACACCTGGGCGCATTTTATGGCGACAAATGTAATAGATCGACACGGATTAAAGAGAAGAGGGACCCAAATCGGATGAAAGCGTGCTGGGGGAAGAAATGAATAAAACCGTAAGCCAAGAAGGATGCAGCAGAGGAGAGACGGGGGGCTATTACAGACCGGAGCCAGGGGGGGCTCCGTCCAAGGGAATTGATCCTATCACCCCCCCCCGCCACCCCAAGCAGTTTGCTCCTCTCCATATCCCCCTTTGATGACGACGGACAACTCAACCCACCAATATTTAGTCAGCATAAATAAACTGGTAAATGTCAATGCCTATAATGCACGTTAAAACAGACGTTAATGCTACTTGACTACGACGTTACCGTTATCAGGCCCGTTACAGCATGTTGCATAACGTCATCATTCGTATCCAAGCCTGGGCATATCATAAACCCCAATTCAATTGCTGTAACAATATGGGCACGTAAATAGCCTACTAATAATTAATTAATTATCATAAAAACAGGATTCAACCGGTCTCTAATTATTCTCTGAGGAATTCGTCTCTCCACACTAGATCTGCTGCCATTTTGATCAGCTACATTTTAGAAATCATCTCCAATCTAAATTCATATATATATATATTATTATAATTTTTATTCATTGAGCAACAGGCTTAAAATGAATCTAGGTTTAAAGTGAAAACTAAACTTCAGTTAGAGGAAGGATTTCATTTAACTAGGATTAATTTAAAACTAGGTTTAAAATTTGGTGTAACCCAGTTTTAATAGATAAACCTTGATTTAACCCAGTTTAAGAGTTCATCCATGTTGGTGCAACCCATCCTGTGTCTCAAATGGAGTCATGTCTCTCTTGCTTTAGTTCCAGACAGCTGTTGATCCATCTGGGCCTATTCCCTAAATGAGGCACTACTTTAGACCAGGGTCCATTGCACTCTGGTCAAAGGTAGTGCACTATGTAGGGAATAGGGTGCCATCTGGAACGCAGTCGTAAAGTAGTGGACAGACCCCTGACTTCACACTTCAACTGAAACATGTTGCCACTCAGCCTAGTGGAGCCTCACAATGACCTGTTGCCACTCAGCCTAGTGGAGCCTCACAATGACCTGTTGCCNGTTGTCACGCTCCTCTCCCCCCGTTGTCACGCTCCTCTCCCCCCGCTGTCAACCATGTTTTCTCTTGTCATCTCTTCTCTCCCCTGTCAGACTCCTAAAACCAAGGCCACAGTTTTCAAGCTGTGCAGCCTCTGCCTCTACCTGCCCCAGGACCAGCTGACGTGCTGGGGCGTTGGCGACATCGAAGACCATCTCCGCCCGTACATGCCCGACTAGGGCCAGCCGGCCTCCGTGGCTTCCACCCTCAACACAAAGGAAGACTAACCCCCAAGCCACTGAAGCATGTTGATCTCTCTCTCTCATCCAACACATCCTTCCTTCCGTTGAATAGAACTGCTGCTTGGATCTCCTCTCGTTTGTTAGTTTCCATCTTCCCGAAGCTAATTTAAAAAAAATAAAAATCCATGTTTTTCCCTTACCTACCAAGCTTCTTCCTCCTAGCTCTGCTCCTACCAGTTTTGGATTGGTTCTCCCTTTTATCCTCCCTCCCTCCCTCCACCATCCATCTCGTTGTTTATTTTGAACCTGCGCGAACATTGATTTTTGAGTGGTTGGTTATTCCCCTGGAGCTGCGCTGTCAACGACACAGACCAGTCCAGTCACCGAAGGAACTCTTTATGTTGCCACCGAGCAGGAACAAAGCCACACAGGTTTTTTATGACGTTCACATGGGGGTCCTCTGTCTCTGCTGGACACATTGTAACCCATGTCATAACAGATTGGAAAAGCTTCTGTCATTACAAAGCTGGGTTAGAGGAAAACATACTCGGAGGGGGGGGGACTAGAACGACTAGCTACAATCTATGACGGGTCAGCCTAGGTGGTGTTAAAACGTCTCCTGTAAAGCAAAGATAAAAGGTGAACAGTATTTGTCAAATCATTTGGTGTGGGTATGTACATCTTTTATTTTTCAATTTTAAAGCCACCATTATTTAATGTTGGCTGTTTTTTATTTCTGGGTTCATTTGCTTTTCCTGTGAAATGTGCCGTTGGTAACATCTGGAGTATAGTTGAGAACTGATGGAAGTTTTTCAGACAGACAGTATTGTGAATCGCATGGTGCGGACAGACACGCAGGGTTGAAATGTTTGAAGGTTGTTACCATGCAAGCCATTCAAGCTACTGAAATCTGATGGGTTTTTTTTTTTTTGTTTCTGGGCATGGGTGTTGAATAATGAATGTACCTAACAATGGAACAGGTTGTTGAGTTGAAATTAATGGGATCGTTACATGTTTATGTTCCTTAATTTGATAGACCAGTATCCTCAAAGAGTACTAATTGTTGCAGTGCTTATTAAATGTTAAATGGGGTGCAAGCTTGCTTTGCTGGGGGTAATAAGGCACAAATCAGTCAGTACATTTTAATTTAGGGTTTTCTTTGTTGATTTCAATATGTATGTTTCGATTTTAAAGGCGGGTCATTTGAGTTTATTCTTCCTTTTTGAAATGCATCTAGAAATCAACACGGCTGAACATATCCCAATACAGTGTAACATTTGAAAGCATTTCCTCGTGTTTTATTGATGTCTTGTACACAAAGTATATATTTAGCAAGTCCGGGGGGGGGGGTGAAGAACAATTACTGACACAGTAACCACAATAGTCATGTTTCACCCACAGACTTTCTGCCGGACAGTGTCACAGCAGCAGTATTGGGGAGGGGGGGGTCTAGGATCAGCTTTCCCTCCCCCCAAATCTTAACCATTAGTGGGGGATGCTAAACTGACCCAAGATCAGTGTGTAGGGGCAACATCACCCTACACCGAACAGCTGATCTAGCTCCCAAGGTGCTTTGTGTGTCTTCCTTGTGCGAGGAGTTTCCCAGAGGCTTTGCTAGTGAGGTCTACAGTAGCGAATGCCAGGGTCCGTCCTTGCTTCAACACGGTGGCTGTGATCAGCACGTCCTCGCCCATCTTGGCAGCATTCATGTACCTGTTGGTAAACAGTTGTTCCATTCAGTGGATGTGTCCTAAATGGAAACCCCATTTTTGTGCACTTTAGACCAGAGTAGCAAATGCATTCTACATAGCAAATGCATTCTGTTTATTCTACAAGTATATTATCAAGCCCGGCTACCAGTCTTTTTGTGCCGTCATGCCAAACCGCACAAATAGATCTGAGACCAGGCTATTCACCATGTATGGGCTAGCTGCTGTAATTTACCTATAAAACTCACGTGATGTTCATGTCCACGCTGACACCGGGCGCCCCCCGTTCCGTGTACATGATGGCAGTGGTGGAGATGACGTCGACCAGTGTCGCTGTCAGACCCCCGTGAAGGGTACCCCCTCGGTTTGTGTGCTCCTCTTCCACTTTAAACTCACACACCACTTTCCCCGGGCTGGCTGTTACAATGTCCACCTGGGGAACAGACATCCAGTCATTCATTATCCCTTGATCAATAATAAAAAGAAGAGGGCACTGTAATATATCAGGTGTTGCAAGACTAGGGGTCAATCTCAATTGTAATTTCCTTGTGTCCTCTACTTTCCTCCTCCAAAAATGCAATTGGAGGAACCTCGGGTATCTTGCTCCAAATGTGCATTGAGAAGGACACGAGGGAGGACGTGAGGAATCATGAAAATACAATTGAGATTCACTCTAATGTAAGGGTGTCGTGAAAACACTTGTTTTTTGTTTTACATACACAACAAGCCTGTCAAGGTAGGTAAAATGGGTTGGGAAGCAACCTCGGGTGCTCGCAGTAGTCGTCTCTCGTACAGTAACTCGTTTTACTGTGACATACCTTACTTAAAACTCGATCAAAGCCCGGAGAGTCCACCATCGCCCGCATAATTGATTTTAACGAGTTTAAAGACAGAGAAACCATGTTTAATGCTGAATGTGTTCAATGTCAACTTGATTTTCCTCCAAACAGGAAACCGTTCCGATAGCTAAATCTTCCGGATATTATACAGTTTAACAAGGTTCCGCTTTGATTTCATATTTATTGGGCATGATTATGCATTTTTTTTTTACTCGCATATGAAAGTGTCATATATATATTGAAGGAGCTCGGGTTTATATTTCTACATATTTCTACATACTCACTTAACTGGCCAGATCTTTGCGTCAAGCCGGACTATTTAGACTCTCTCACAGATGTACGTGACGTCCAGCAACTAAAATGCCTTGGCGTTGCTTCTAACGAGATGTAAGCGTCGCTATGAAATCAACCCAAAAAAAAAAGTAATATTTCCAAGTCCTTGTCGACTTCAGAAGAGGACTATTCTCTGTGTTGAGTTGGTCAGTTACAGGCACCGTGGTTCAAAGCTAACGTTGTCTGGCTGAAAATGACAGGGGAATGGAGGCATACAGTTGAAGTCGGAGGTTTACATAAACCTTAGCCAAATACATTTAAACTCAGTTTTTCACCATTCCTGACATTTAATCCTAGTAAAAATCCCCTGTCTTAGGTCAGTATGGATCACCACTTCATTATAAGAATGTGAAATGTCAGAATAATAGTAGAGAGAATGATTTATTTCAGCTTTTATTTGTTTCATCACATTCCCAGTGGGTCAGAAGTTTGCATACACTCAATTAGTATTTGGTAGCATTGCCATTAAATTATTTAACTTGGGTTAAACGTTTCAGGCATCCTTCCACAAGCTTCCCACAATAAGTTGGGTGAATTTTGGCCCATTCCTCCTGACAGAGCTGGTGAAACTGAGTCAGGTTTATAGGCCTCCTTGATCGCACACGCTTTTTCAGTTCTGCCCACAAATTTTCTATGGGATTGAGGTCAGGGCTTTGTGATGGCCACTCCAATACCTTGACTTTGTTGTCCTTAAGCCATTTTGCCACAACTTTGGAAGTATGCTTGGGGTCATTGTCCATTTTGAAGGCCCATTTGCGATCAAGCTTTAACTTCCTGACTGATGTCTTGAGATGTTGCTTCAATATATCCACATAAGTTTCCTGCCTAATGATGCCATCTATTTTGTGAAGTGCACCAGTCACTCCTGTAGCAATGCACCCCAAAAACATGATGCTGCCACCCCCGTGCTTCACTGTTGGGATGGTGTTCTTTGGCTTGCAAGCCTCCCCCTTTATCCTCCAAACGTAACAATGGTCATTATGGCCAAACAGTTCTATTTTTGTTTCATCAGACCAGAGGACATTTCTCCCCATGTGCAGTTGCAAACCGTAGTCTGGCTTTTTTTATGGCAGTTTTGGAGCAGTGGCTTCTTCCTTGCTGAGCGGCCTTTCAGGTTATGTCGATATAGGACTCGTTTAACTGTGGATATAGATACTTTTGTACCTGTTTCCTCCAGCATCTTTACAAGGTCCTTTGCTGTTGTTCTGGGATTGATTTGCACTTTTCACACCAAAGTACGTTAATCTCTACGAGACGAGTCTCCTTCCTGAGCGGTATGACGGCTGCGTGGTCCCATGGTGTTTATACTTGCGTACTATTGTTTGTACAGATGAATGTGGTACCTTCAAGCGTTTGGAAATTGCTCCCAAGGATGAACCAGACTTGGAGGGCTACATTTTTTTTTCGGATGTCTTGGCTTTCTTTTGATTTTCCCATGATGTCAAGCAAAGAGGCACTGAGTTTGAAGGTAGGCCTTGAAATACATCAACAGGTACACCTCCAATTGACTCAAATGATGTCAATTAGCCTATCAGAAGCTTTTAAAGCCATGACATAATTTTCTGGAATTTTCCAAGCTGTTTAAAGGCACAGTCAACTTAGTGTATGTAAACTTCTGACCCACTAGAATTGTGATACAGTGAAATAATCTGTCTAAACAATTGTTGGATTGTGTCATGCATGAAGTAGATGTCCTAACCGACTTGCCAAAACTATAGTTTGTTAACAAGACATTTGTGGAGTGGTTGAAAAACAAGTTTTAATGACTCCAACCTAAGTGTATGTAAACGTCCGACTTCAAATGTATATAGATTAACATAGATATAACATATATATATATATTAACATATAAACTAAAAAAAAAAGAAATGTCCCTTTTTCAGAACCCTGTCTTTCAAAGATAAATCGTAAAAATCAAAATAACTTCACAGAGCTGTGAATGACAGTCAGGCAGTATTACGAGGGGAAAATAACAGGAGGGAGGTTAGGGTTAGTAAGTTCTCATAGATAACGGGATAACGTGGAGATTGGGTGCTATTTGGGATGCAAGCAGTCAATCGTCTACTAAGTGCACTACATGTGACCAAGGCGTACAGGGCTCTGGTTAAAAGTAGTGTACTATGTAGGGAATAGGGTGCCATTTGGGATACAAACGTTATCTGGGTCACTGTTTAGGGGCATTCCATTCCAGTCAAGCTGACCATGGTCATCCTGTATGTCCACAACTCCGGCTTCTAAAATATACTGTAAAGTTACTTAACACCGCTATGCCACTGCTTTCTTCCATGTGAAAACAGACACGTGTAACGTTCCCAAAGCCCAGCTCTGCACTGTACATACTGTAGTTGATCAATCGGTTTGAAAAAAAAGATCTTTGTTACAGAACATCACTCATATCAGGTCCCCAGTCAATCAGTAACTAACAGGGGAGGGTCCAGATGAACCAACTTGTCCCTGAATGTCCATGCATCATTTAGCTTGGTGTAGTAGTTGCCAATATTAACACAAGTACAAATTATCCTCGATCCTTAGTGATTTGCTAAATGTTTCAATGAGCATCTTAAAACATTATTTTTTTTTTAACCTTGTTGCCAGTTAGTTTTTTAAAAATGTATTTAATAAATAACACTGAACAATCATAGTACAGCGATACATATCAATTCATACACTGACTTTATCTGGATGACCAAATACAGTACGTGTGTAATCCAGTTGATAACGGTGCGGGGAGTATTTCATAGTCCCTGGTCTGCCCTGGTCTGAATGAAGCAAGTCTAGTACCTTGTTCCACGACCTGGTCTCGGATCCTTTCCTATTATTCTATATGGACATACGAGACACTCCATTTGGTATGATATGTTTCGGATGTATTCATTTTGTCAATGTCCTTTACGAATTTCCCAAACGTACAATATGTTACACATTTGTAAAACGTATATGTTACGAATTCTAGTTGTATGGATAACAGTTAGTTTAGGAGTTAGGTTAAAGGGGGAAGGGTTGGCTAACATGTTAAGATCAGGAGAAGGGTTGGCTAACATGTTAAGATCAGGAGAAGGGTTGGCTAACATGTTAAGATCAGGAGAAGGGTTAGCTAACATGTTAAGATCAGGAGAAGGGTTAGCTAACATGTTAAGATCAGGAGAAGGGTTAGCTAACATGTTAAGATCAGGAGAAGGGTTGGCTAACATGTTAAGATCAGGAGAAGGGTTGGCTAACATGTTAAGATCAGGAGAAGGGTTGGCTAACATGTTAAGATCAGGAGAAGGGTTGGCTAACATGTTAAGATCAGGAGAAGGGTTGGCTAACATGTTAAGATCAG
>QNTS01006658.1:14397-41644 GCA_003317085.1 Hucho hucho | reverse complement strand
GGGGGGGGGGGGGCAACCCAGACAGGAAGATCACGTCAGTGACTCAACCCACTCAAGCGACGCACACCCCCCCCCTCCCCAGGGACGGCATGGAAGAGCACCAGTAAGCCAGTGATTCAGCCCCTGTAATAGGTTTAGAGGCAGAGAGTCCCAGTGGAGAGGGGAACCGGCCAGGCAGAGACAGCAAGGGCGGTTCGTTGCTCCAGTGCCTTTCCGTTCACCTTCACACTCCTGGGCCAGACTGCACTCAATCATAGGACCTACTGAAGAGATGAGTCTTCAATAAAGACTTAAAGGTTGAGACCGAGTCTGCGTCTCTCACATGGATAGGCAGACCATTCCATAAAAATGGAGCTCTATAGGAAAAAGCCCTGCCTCCAGCTGTTTGCTTAGAAATTCTAGGGGCAGTAAGGAGGCCTGTGTCTTGTGACCGTAGCGTACATGTAGGTATGTACCGCAGGACCAAATCGGAAAGATAGGTAGGAGCAAGCCCATGTAATGCTTTGTAGGTTAGCAGTAAAACCTTGAAATCAGCCCTTGCCTTAACAGGAAGCCAGTGTAGAGAGGCTAGCACTGCAGTAATATGATCACATTTTTTGGTTCTGGTCAAGATTCTAGCAGCCGTGTTTAGCACTAACTGAAGTTTATTTAGTGCTTTATCCGGGTAGCTGGAAAGTAGAGCATTGCAGTAGTCTAACCTAGAAGTGACAAAAGCATGGATTGATTTTTCTGCATAATTTTTCGACAGAAAGATTCTGATTTTTGCAATGTTACGTAGATGGAAAAAAGCTGTCCTTGAAACAGTCTTGATATGTTCGTCAAAAGAGAGATCAGGGTCCAGAGTAACGCCAAGGTCCTTCACAGTTTTATTTGAGACGACTGTACAACCATCAAGATTAATTGTCAGATTCAACAGAAGATCTCTTTGTTTCTTGGGACCTAGAACAAGCATCTCTGTTTTGTCAGAGTTTAAAAGTAGAACATTTGCCGCCATCCACTTCCTTATTTCTGAAACACAGGCTTCCAGGGAGGGCAATTTTGGGGCTTCACCATGTTTTATCGAAATGTACAGCTGTGTGTCATCCGCATAGCAGTGAAAGTTAACATTATGTTTCCGAATGACATCACCAAGAGGTAAAATATATAGTGAAAACAATAGTGGTCCTATGACAGGGCCTTGAGGAACACTGAAATTTACAGTTGATTTGTCAGAGGACAAACCATACACAGAGACAAACTGATATCTTTCTGACAGATAAGATCTAAACCAGGCCAGAACTTTTCCGTGTAGACCAATTTGGGTTTCCAATCTCTCCAAAAGAACGTGGTGATCGATGGTATCAAAAGCAGCACTAAGGTCTAGGAGCACAAGGACAGTTGCAGAGCCTCGGTCTGACGCCATTAAAAGGTAATTTACCACCTTCACAAGTGCAGTCTCAGTGCTATGATGGGGTCTAAAACCAGACTGAAGCATTTCGTATACATTGTTTGTCTTCAGGAAGGCAGTGAGTTTCTGCGCAAAAATGTTTGAGAGTAATAGAAGATTCGATATAGGCCAATAGTTTTTATATTTTCTGGGTCAAGGTTTGGCTTTTTCAAGAGAGGCTTTTTTTACTGCCACTTTTAATGAGTTTGGTACACATCCGGTGGATAGAGAGCCATTTATTATGTTCAACATAGGAGGGCCAAGCACAGGAAGCAGCTCTTTCAGTAGTTTAGTTGGAATAGGGTCCAGTATGCAGCTAGAAGGTTTAGAGGCCATGAGTATTTTCATCAATGTGTTAAGAGATATGGTACTAAAAAACGTGAGTGTCTCCCTTGATCCTATGTCCTGGCAAAGTTGTGCAGACTCAGGACAACTGAGCTTTGGAGGAAAAAGCAGATTTAAAGAGGAGTCCGTAATTTGCTTTCTAATGATCATGATCTTTTCCTCAAAGAAGTTCATGAATTTATCACTGCTGAAGTGAAAGCCATCCTCTCTTGGGGAATGCTGCTTTTTAGTTAGCTTTGCGACAGTATCAAAAATAAATGTTGGATCGTTCTTATTTTCCTCAATTAAGATGGAAAAATAAGTGTGTGTAATGATGGTTGCCAGGTGTGTGTAACGATGGTTGCCAGGTGTGTGTAATGATCGTTGCCAGGACCAGTGGTTAGTAGACCGGCGACGTCAAGCGCTGGAGTGGGAGGGATTGATTACGAAACATTTATACTGAACAAAAATATTAACGCAACATCTAAAGTGTTTGACCCATGTTTCATGAGCTGAAATAAAAGATCCCAAAATTGTCCATATGCACAAGAAGCTGATTTCTCTAAAATATTATGCACAAACCCTGTTAGTTGTTTACATCCCTGTTAGTGAGCATTTCTCCTTCGCCAAGACAATCCATCCACCTGACTGGTGTTGCATATCAAGAAGCTGATTAAACCACTGAACAAAAATATTAACGCAACATGCAACAATTTCTAATATTTTACTAAATTACAGTTCATAAAAGGAAATCAGTCAGTTGAAATAAATTAATTAGGCCCTAAACTATGGATTTCACATGATTGGCAATAAAGATATGCATCTGTTGGTCACAAATACCTTTTAAAAAGGTAGGGACATGGATCAGAAAACCAGTCAGTATCTGGTGTGACCACCATTTGTCTCATGCAGCACGATCAGAGTTGATCAGGCTGTTGGTTGTGTCCTGTGGAATGTTGTTCCTGGATATTGGAGGGAACTGGAACACGCTGTCGTACACATCGTTCTAGAGCATCCCAAACTGATCAATGGGTGACATGTTTGGTGAGTATGCAGGTCATTGAAGAACTGGGACATTTTTTAGCTTCCAGGAATTGTGTACAGATCCTTGCGACATGGAGCCATGCATTAAAATGCTGAAACATGAGGTGATGGCGGCAGAAGAATGGCACGACAATGGGCCTCAGGATCTCGTCACGGTATCTCTGTGCATTCAAATTGCCATTGCTAAAATGCAATTGTGTTTGTTGTCCGTAGCTTATGCCTGCTCATACCATGACCCCTCCACCACCATGGGGCACACTGTTCAAAATGTTGACACCAGCAAACCGCTCACCCACACAACGACATACCGCTGTCTGCCATCTGCCCGATAAAGTTGAAACCGGGATTCGTCCATGAAGAGCACACTTCTCCAGCGTGCCAGTGGCCATTGAAGGTAAGCATTTGCCCACTGATATCGGTTACGACGCCAAACTGCAGTCAGGTCAAGACCCTGGTGAGGATGACGAGCACTCTGCGTTTTCCTGAAACGGTTTCTTACAGTTGGTGCAGAAATTGTTTCGCTGTGCAAACCAACAGTTTCATCATCTGGCCGGGTGGCTGGTCTCAGACCATCCCGCAGTTGAAGAAGCCGGATGTGGAGGTCCTGGGCTGGTGTGGTTACACGTGGTCTGCAGTCGTGAGGCTGGTTGGATGTACTGCAAAATTCTCTAAAACAACATTGGAGGTGGCTTATGGTAGAGAAATGAGCGTTCAATTCTCGGGCAACAGCTCCGGTGGACATTCCTGCAGTCAGCATGCCAATTGCATGCTCCATCAAAACCTGAGACATCTGTGGGATTGTGTTGTGTGACAAAACTGCACATTTTAGAGTTGCCTTTTATTGTCCCCAGCACAAAGTGCATCTGTGTAATGTGGATGGATTATCTTGGTAAAGGAGAAACGTTCACTAACAGGGATGTAAACAAATTTGTGCACAACATTTTTTGAGAAATAAGCTCTTTGTGAGTAGGGAACATTTCGGTGATCTTTTATTTCAGCTCGTGAAACATGGGACATACACTATTTTTGTTCAGTGTATGTTGTGCCTTTTGTAGACGTCGGGTGTACAAGTGACTAGGCTGCCTGTGGTAGACACATTCTAGGATAGTCAAACGCACGCTATCAAAAGCCTCAGTCATTTTTTACTGATGCTTTCTAGTATGACTAGAAAATATGTCATTGTTGTAATTATATGATAGAACTGTAAATTGAAATAAATTAAATTACACTGTTTGTTTGCTCATCTACAATGTTGTTTTTTGAAAAACAGCCTTTAGCAGAGCAGTTTATAGACACACGCTGTTGAAGTTAATGATAACATAAATTGCTCCTTAAATTGTCTGTCTGAAACTGTATTTACCATTATGAAGTGAACAATTCAATAGAGTATATCTAGGCAACTAAACTATGCCTCAATGTATTGGCTCTCCTTCCTCTGTTTTTGGGAAGTGCTCAGGCCTATTCGGTGTTTGTCTATCTAATGCTTCAGCATAGGGCTTTTTAATTAATGCAATGACATAAAAACTGGTGTCGACACACACACACACTACCCATAGGGACAGCATTAACCTCACGCTCCCTTTCTAGTCAGATTAAAAGCTATGGAGGTTACCCCAGAGCCAGGGTGTTAAGCTGGAGTTGAAACCCTCTGAGGCTGCAGTCAAATCCCCTGCTCAATGATGCTCTGCTCAGTTCCATTCAACCGTGCTCTTCTTCAGCTAGCTAGCGCTCTGGATTAGAGAGAGGGAGGGAGAGAGAGGGTGGGGGAGAGATACAGAAAGAGAGACGGAAAAGGGGGGTAGAGAGAGAGACGGAGGGGGGAGAAAGAGATAGAGAGAGAGAGAATAGAGTGAGAGAGACACTGTTGCCCTAGAGCAGTGGTTCCCAAACTTTTTATAGTCCCGTACCCCTTCAAACACTCAACTTCCAGCTGCGTACCCCCTCTAGCACCAGGGTCAGCGCATTCTGAAACATTGTTTTGTTGCCATCATTGTAAGCCTGCCACACACACACTATACAATACATTTATTAAACATAAGAATGAGTGTGAGTTTTTGTCACAAACCGACTCGTGGGAAGTGACAAAGAGCTCTAATAGGACCAGGGCACAAATAATAATATAACCATAATATAACCATAATATAACCATCTACATATCTTACATATAAAAACTTAATTGTTAATCGAAAATTATGAATAACTCACCACATGTTAATGAGAAGGGTGTGCTTGAAAGGATGCACATAACTCTGCAATGTTGGGTTGTATTGGAGAGAGTCTCAGTCTTAAATCATATTCCACCCACAGTCTGTGCCTGTATTTAGTTTCCATGCTACTGAGGGCTGAGAATCCACTCTCACACAGGTACATGGTTGCAAAGGGCATCAGTGTCTTAACAGCATGATTTGCCAAGGCAGGATACTCTGAGCACAGCCCAATCCAGAAAAAATAGATCCTCTCCTGTTGTCCCGGTTTCCATTGGTTTGCAGAAGAGGATGTCTTCCTTAATTGACCCCCCATAAACGTAACGGACACATACCAGGAGCTGTGCCAGGCCCGCCACGTCTGTTGACTCATCCAGCTGTAAGGCATAGAATTCAAAGGCTTGAATGCGAAACAGTAATTGTTTCAAAACATCTCCTGGCATGTCACTGATGCGTCGTGAAATGGTGTTGTTTTATGAAGGCATTGTCTGTATCGTTTTTTTGGTCCTTTTCCCCCAGCATGTTCCAGCCATATCCGCGGCAGCAGGAAGAATTAAGTCCTCCACAATAGTATGGGGCTTGCCTATCCTAGCCACTCGGTAGCTCACCATGTAAGAAGCTTCTAGCCCCTTCTTATTAATGGTATCTGTTGCTTTTATAAAAATGTCTTGATTTATTTAACTTTGTTAAAGCAAGGCCCCTGAACTCTCGTGTTTTCTGCACTATACAATGATATGGGCAGCATCCATGTAACACTTTTACAACATGCAGAAGTGCGTTGGTTATCAAGGGGCAAAGTATTGAAACGTTTTTATTTGAGAGACGAGCTTAAAGATTTTTTTACTGACCATAATTTTCACTTGTCTGACTGCTTGCATGATGACGAGTTTCTCACACAACTGGCCTATCTGGGTGATGCTTTTTCTCGCCTGAATGATCTGAATCTAGGATTACAGGGACTCTCCTCAACTATATTCAATGTGCGGGACAAAATTGAGGCTATGATTAAGAAGTTGGAGCTCTTCTCTGTCTGCGTTAACAAGGACAACAGGTCTTTCCATCATTGTACGATTTTTTTGTGTGCAAATGAACTCAAGCTTAGGGACAATGTCAAATGTGATACAGCGAAGCACCTGAGTGAGTTGGGTGCGCAATTACGCAGGTACTTTCCCAAAACAGATCACACAAACAACTGGATTCATTATCCCTATCATGCCCTGCCTCCAGTCCACTTACCGATATCTGAACAAGAGAGCCTCATTGAAATTGCAACCAGCAGTTCTGTGAAAAGGGAATTTAATCCAAGCCACTGCCAGATTTCAAATCAAATCAAATTTTATTGGTCACATACACATGGTTAGCAGATATTATTGCGAGTGTAGTGAAATGCTTGTGCTTCTAGTTCTGACAGTAATTAGTAATATCATAGGCATAGGCAAGATGTGGTAGATGGTAAAGAATACAGTATTTACAGTGGCTTGAGAAAGTATTCACCCCCTTGGCATTTTTCCTATTTTGTTGCCTTACAACCTGGAATTAAGATGGATTTGCATAATTTGATTTACACAACATGCCTACCACTTTGAAGATGCAAAATATTTTTTATTGTGAAACAAACATAAGACAAAAAAACTGAAAACATGAGCGTGCATAACGTTTCACCCCCCCAAAGTCAATACTTTGTAGAGCCACCTTTTATAGAAATTAGCGCCATCCATCATTCCTTCAATTCTGACCAGTTTCCCAAGTGTTGCTTTAGCAGTTTGCTTAGGGTCATTGTCCTGCTGGAAGGTGAACCTCCGTGGGAAACTGGTCAGAATTGAAGGAATGATGGATGGCGCTAAATACAGGGACATTCTTGAGGGAAACCTGTTTCAGTCTTGAGACTGGGATGGAGGTTCACCTTCCAGCAGGACACATCATCCCCACAGCATGATGCTGCCACCATCATGCTTCACTGTGTGGATGGTGTTCTCGGGGTGATGAGAAGTGTTGGGTTTGCGCCAGACGTAGCATTTTCCTTCATGGCTATAAAGCTACATTTTAGTCTCATCTGACCAGAGTACCTTCTTCCATATGTTTGGGGAGTCTCCCACATTGTTTGCTTGTTTTTTTCTTTAAGCAATGGCTTTTTTCAGGCCACTCTTCCGTAAAGCTCAGCTCTGTGGAGTGTATGGCTTAAAGTGGTCCTATGGACAGATACTCCAATCTCCGCTGTGGAGCTTTTCAGCTCCTTCAGGGTTATCTTTGGTATCTTTGTTGCCTCTCTGATTAATGCCCTCTCTTGGCCTGGTCTGTGAGTTTTGGTGGGCGGCCCTCTCTCTAGGATCAGCAGGGTGTAGATGTTGTTTCCTACCTTCACCACATGGGGGCGGCCCGTCAGAAAGTCCAGGACCCAGTTGCACAGGGTGGAGTCGAGACCCAGGGTCTCGAGCTTATTGACAAGTTTGGAGGGTACTCTGGTGTTAAATGCTGAGCTGTAGTCAATGAACAGCATTCTTACATAGGTATTCTTCTTGTCCAGATGGGATAGGGCAGTGTGCAGTGTGATGGCGATTGCATCGTCTGTGGACCTATTGGGGTGGTAAGCAAATTGGAGTGGGTCTAGGGTATCAGGTAGGGTGGAGGTGATATAATCCTTGACTAGTCTCTCAAAGCACTTCATGATGACAGAAGTGAGTGCTACGGGGCGATAGTCATTTAGTTCAGTTACCTTAGCTTTCTTGGGGACTGGAACAATGGTGGCCATCTTGAAGCATGTGGGCACAGCAGACTGGGATAGGGATTGATTGAATATGTCCGTAAACACACCGGCCAGCTGGTCTGCGCATGCTCTGAGCCCTTTGCAACCACGTATCTATGTGAGAGTGGATTCTCGAACCTCAATAGCATGAAAACTAAATACAGGCACATACTGTGTTCGGAAGATTATTTAAGACTGAGACTCTCCCCAATACAACCCAATACAACCCAACATTGTATCTATAAGAGCTCTTTGTCACTTCCCACGAGCCGGGTTGTGACAAAAACGAATTATTATGTTTAATAAAAGGATTGTGTAGTGTGTGGTTAGCAGACTTACAGCTGTGTAGCAGACTTACAAAAAACAACATTTGAGAGTGCGCTGACCCTGGTGCTAGAGGGGGTACACAGCTGGAGGTTGAATGTTTGAAGGGGTATGCGACTATAAAAAGTTTGTGAACCACTGGTCTAATTGATTAAACAAACGAAAACACATATCTAAATTTAGCATTCTTAATGAACCGAAAAAATCGAGTTATTTTTGGTTGGTTATCAAAGTTAGCTGGTGAACTCAGGTGTTTTAAACTTGCTTTAGTAGTTCTAGATGCATTTTAAACCAGCTTCCATAGTTCTAGATGCCTTTTAAACCAGCTTCAGTAGTTATAGATTTATTTTAAACCAGCTTCAGTACTTCTTTATGCCTTTTAAACCAGCTTCAGTACTTCTTTATGCCTTT
The DNA here is from genome assembly GCA_003317085.1 of Hucho hucho. Taxonomy (NCBI): domain Eukaryota; kingdom Metazoa; phylum Chordata; class Actinopteri; order Salmoniformes; family Salmonidae; genus Hucho; species Hucho hucho. The sequence goes on along the minus strand of QNTS01006658.1, from coordinate 33,168 downwards.
TAAACCAGCTTCTGTAGTTCTAGATGCCTTTTAAACCTGCTTAAGTCGTTCTAGATACCTTTTAAACCGGCTTCAGTAGTTCTAGATGCCTTTTAAACCAGCTTCCGTAGTTCTAGATGCCTTTTAAACCAGCATCCATTCTTCTAAATGCCTTATAAACCAGCTTCAATAGTTCTAGATGCCTTTTAAACCATATTCCGTAGTTCTAGATGCCTTATAAACCAGCTTCAGTATTTCAAGATGCCTTTTAAACCAGAATCAGTAGATCTAAATGGCTTTTTAACCAGCTTCTGTAGTTCTATATGCCTTTTAAACCAGCTTCAGTGGTTCTAGATACCTTTTAAACCAGCTTCTGTAGTTGTAGATGCCTTTTAAACCAGCTTCTGTAGTTCTAGATTACTTTTAAATCAGCTTCAGTAGTTCTAGATGCCTTATAAACCAGCTTCAGTAGTTCTAGATGCCTTATAAACCAGCTTCAGTAGATGTAAATTACTTTTAAACCAGCTTCAGTAGTTGTAGATGCCTTTTAAACCAGCTTCCGTAGTTGTAGATGCCTTTTTAACCAGCTTCAGTAGTCCTAGATGTCTTTTAAACCAGCTTCCGTAGTTCTAGATGCCTTTTAAACCAGCTTCAGTACTTCTAGATGCCTTTTAAACCAGGTTTACAGACTTGTCATTCCTGTTAAACCATGATTACCAGTTCAGGTTAGTGGTGACAATCCTCTTAAACTACATTTAAAAGGACCTTTTGAACCATGATGAGGATGTCAAGACTTCATCTCTTTTCCTTGATGCGTGTGTGTGCTGCTCATTTCAGCTCGTACGCTTTGAAATCAGGGGGTTTAAATGCAGGCCACTACCATTACCCCAAATGACTGCTCATTTGGGATCATTTCACGGAATTGCACTTAACAAAATTGATGTTGGAAGAAAAACACGCTGCCCAGTCCACTTTAAAAAAAAATGAACAATACGGATGTGGTGTGTGTTTGTGACTGCAAGCCAGCCTGCTGAAAGAGTAGTCCCATAGTCAATGTGTTTGGCTGATAATGTTAATACAGTAGATTTGTGAAGCCTGCTGAAAGAATAGTCCCATAGTCTTTGTCTACATCCCAAATGGCACCCTATTCCCTGCATAGCGCACTACTTGGGCTCTTGGTCAAAGGTAATATCCTATAGGGAAGTAGGGTGCCACTCGAGACACAGTCACTGTGTTAGGCTGATATGGTAATGGCTAGCTGGCTGTTGGGATGGAAAGGGAAAGTGTTGCTGTAGTAATTGGGGGAAGATTAATTCAACAAGCTCTTCCTATGGATCACTGACTAGTTAGGTCGGGTGTTCTCTCTACTGTGTGTGTGTTAGATTTGATTTATTAGGATCCCCATTAGCCGACGCCAATGGCGACAGCTAGTCTTACTGGGGTCCGACACACAACGAAAGAGACATTACAGACAAAATAACTTTAGAATTTACATACATTTAAAAACATGAACATGTTGCGTGTGTGTGTGTGTGTGTGTATGTGTGTGTGTAACCTGCGGTGTGTATTTCAGGGAGTGGTGGAGGGGGGGTGGGGAGGAGAGCTGGCGGCAGGGCTAGGAACTTATTGAAATGAGAGGCGATGTGAGTCTCAGCCAACATGGCTGGCTCATTTGTCATGGTGACATCACTGCACTCACACCCCATCCATCTCTCCTCGGCACGGCCACAGAACCACAGCGCAACGCACGCTGGCTTGTCTTGCCTGAACACACAGCGTGTGAGGCAACGGAAGCCGGCCTTCCCCGACCATGTACTTTTACACACTGCCCCTTCACGCACACTCACACACACACTGCCCCTTCACGCACACTCACACACACACTGCCCCTTCGCGCACACTCACACACACACTGCCCCTTCACGCACACTCACACACACACTGCCCCTTCACGCACACTCACACACACACTGCCCCTTCACGCACACTCACACACACACTGCCCCTTCACGCACACAAACACACACACTGCCCCTTCACGCACACTCACACACACACTGCCAAGAACTCTCACACACACACAGCTCTACACTGAGCCTGAGGATAACAGGTGTTTATAGACAACGTAGCTATTCAGAATTAAAATGAAAGATGACATTTCACAAATTAATAAAAATGACGTGTCAAAAATAAACACGGAACACCTGGGTGATGTGATGGTAATGGAGAATAACAAAATGGAGAGATGCTTTATATTTACTGTTTCTCCTGAACTATGCTGCTCCAGACTTCACTCATTACCACCAGGCTGTTTCTCCTGAACTATGCTGCTCCAGACTTCACTCATTATCACCAGGCTGTTTCTCCTGAACTATGCTGCTCCAGACTTCACTCATTACCACCAGGCTGTTTCTCCTGAACTATGCTGCTCCAGACTTCACTCATTACCACCAGGCTGTTTCTCCTGAACTATGCTGCTCCAGACTTCACTCATTATCACCAGGCTGTTTCTCCTGAACTATGCTGCTCCAGACTTCACTCATTACCACCAGGCTATGGTAGCTGCAGCAGTAGACAGACAAGTAAAGAGAGGGAGTAGAAGAAAGAAAGAGAGAGAGAAGAGGAATGAGAGAGCGAGAGTAGGAGAGAGAGAGTAAAAAGAGAGATAGAGAGAGAGAATAAAAAGTAGAGGTGTGAGAGAGGAGAGAAAAAGAGAGAGAGAGTGTGAGAGAGAGATAGAGAGGGATAGGAGAAAGAGAGCAAGAGAGGGAGAGTGGAGACCAGAGTAGAGGAGAGCAGCTTGGTCTTTGAAGCTACTCTAACTGATGAACTCAGACTCCCCTCTGCTTATCTGTCTTTTGTGTGTATGTGTGTGTGTGTGTGTATATACACTACCATTCAAAAGTTTGGGGTCACTTAGAAATGTCCTTGTTTTCCATGAAAACATACATGAAATGAGTTGCAAAAATGAATAGGAAATATAGTCAAGATGTTGACAAGGTTATAAATAATGATTTTAATTTAAATAATAATGTCCATCAAACTTTGCTTTCGTCAAAGAATCCTCCATTTGCAGCAATTACAGCCTTGCAGACCTTTGGCATTCTAGTTGTCAATTTGTTGAGGTAATCTGAAGAGATTTCACCCCATGCTTCCTGAAGCACCTCCCACAAGTTGGATTGGCTTGATGGGCACATCTTACGTAACAATACGGTCAAGCTGCTCCCACAACAGCTCAATAGGTTTGAGATCCGGTGACTGTGCTGGCCACTCCATTATAGACAGAATACCAGCTGACTGCTTCTTCCCTAAATAGTTATTGCATAGTTTGGAGCTGTGCTTTGGGACATTGTCCTGTTGTAGGAGGAAATTGGCTCCAATTAAGGGCCGTCCACAGGGTATGGCATGGCATCGCAAAATGGAGTGATAGCCTTCCTTCTTCAAGATCCCTTTTACCCTGTACAAATCTCTCACTTTACCACCACCAAAGCACCCCCAGACCATCACATTGCCTCCACCATGCTTGACAGATGGCGTCAAGCACTCCTCCATCATCTTTTAATTTTTTATGCGTCTCACGAATGTTCTTCTTCGTGATCCGAACACCTCAAACTTAGATTTGTCTGTTCATAACACTTTTTTCCACTTTCCAGTGTCTGTGTTCTTTTTCCCATCTTAATCTTTTCTTTTTATTGGCCAGTCTGAGATATGGCTTTTTCTTTGCAACTCTGCCTAGAAGGCCAGCATCCCACAGTCGCCTCTTCACTGTTGACGTTGAGACTGGTGTTTTGCGGGTACTATTTAATGAAGCTGCCATTTGAGGACTTGTAAGGCGTCTGTTTCTCAAACTAGACACTCTAATGTACTTGTCCTCTTGCTCAGTTGTACACTGGGGCCTCCCAGTCCTCTTTCTATTCTGGTTAGAGCCAGTTTGCGCTGTTCTGTGAAGGGAGTAGTACACTGCGTTGTATGAGATCTTCAGTTTCTTGGTAATTTATCGCATGGAATAGCCTTAATTTCTCAGAACAAGAATAGACTGATGAGTTTCAGAAGAAAGTTCTTTGTTTCTGGCCATTTTGAGCCTGTAATCGAACCCACAAATGCTGATGCTCCAGATACTCAACAAGTCTAAAGAAGGGCAGTTTTATTGCTTCTTTATCAGGACAACAGTTTTCAGCTGTGCTAACATAATTGCAAAAGGGTTTTCTAATGATTAATTAGCCTTTTAAAATTACAAACTTGGATTAGCTAACACAATGTGCCATTGGAACACAGGAAGGATGGTTGCTGATAATGGGCCTCTGTATGCCTGTGTAGATATTCCATAAAAAATCTGCCGTTTCCAGCTACAATAGTCATTTACAACATTAACAATGTCTACAGGGTATTTCTGATCAATGTGATGTTATTTTAATGGCCCGCTAGTTTTCTGAACGCTGTGTCTCCCCCTCGCCTAGCGTAGTAGCAACTACCGAACAGCTCCCTGACTCACCTATTGCTGCTCATTGGACCCTATGATCTCTCGGCTACACAGCTGATGCCTGCTGGACTGTTCATTAACACTGTACCTCTTTTTTGTATATCCGTCGGCCCCAGCCTCGAACTCAGGTCCTGTATGTACCTAACTGACCCTCTCTGCGCATTCATCGCCATTTACCCGTTGTTGTCTTAGCTCTCCCGACCAATACCTGTGATTGCTCTATGCCTCTCTCTAATGTCAATATGCCTTGTCTACTGCTGTCTCGGTTAGTTCTTATTGTTTAATTTCACTGTAGAGCCCTCAGTCCCGCTCAACATGCCTTAGATAGCTCTTTTGTCCCACCCCCCATGCATGCGGAGACCTCACCTGGCTTAACTGGTGCCCCCAGAGACGCAACCTCTCTCATCGTCACTAAATGCCTAGGTTTACCTCCACTGTACTCACATCCTATCATACCCTTGTCTGTACACTATGCCCTGAATCTATTCCACCACGCCCAGAAATCTGCTCCTTTTATTCTCTGTTCCCAAAGCTCTAGACAACCAGTTCTTATAGGCTTTAGCCGTACCCTTATCCTACTCCTCCTCTGTTCCTCTGGTGATGTAGAGGTTAACCCAGGCCCTGTAGCCCCCAGTACTACACCCATTCCCCAGGCGCTCTCATTTGTTGACATCTGTGACCGTAAAAGCCTTGGTTTCACGCATGTTAACATCAGAAGACTCCTCCCTAAGTTTGTTTTATTCACTGCTTTAGCACACTCTGGCAAACCTGATGTCCTAGCCGTGTCTGAATCCTGGCTTATGAAGTCCACCAAAAATTCTGAAATTTCCATCCCCAACCTCAACATTTTCCATCAAGATAGAACTGCCAAAGGGGGCGGAGTTGCAATCTACTGCAGAGATAGCCTGCAGAGTTCTGTCATACTATCCAGGTCTGTGCCCAAACAGTTTGAGCTTCTACTTTTAAAAATCCACCTTTCCAGAAATAAGTCTCTCGCTGTTGTTGCTTTTTATAGACCCCCCTCAGCCCCCAGCTGTGCCCTGGACACCATACGTGAATTGATTGCCCCCCATCTATCTTCAGAGTTCGTACTGTTAGGTGACCTAAACTGGGATATGCTTAACACCCCGGCCGTCCTACAATCTAAGCTAGATGACCTCAATCTCACACAAATTATCAAGGAACCTACCAGGTACAACCCTAAATCTGTAAACATGGGCACCCACATAGATATCATCCTGACCTATTTGCCATCCAAATACACCTCTGCTGTCTCAACCAGGATCTCAGCGATCACTGCCTCATTGCCTGCGTCCGTAATGGGTCCGCGGTCAAACTACCACCCCTCATCACTGTCAAACGCTCCCTACAACACTTCAGCGAGCAGGCCTTTTTAATCGACCTGGCCCGGGTATCCTGGAAAGATATTGAACTCATCCCGTCAGTAGAGGATGCCTGGTTGTTCTTTAAAAGTGTTTTCCTCACCATCTTAAATAATCATGCCCCATTCAGAAAATGTAGAACTAAAAAAAGATATAACCCCTGGTTCACTCCTGATTTGACTGCCCTTGACCAGCACAAAAACATCCTGTGGCGTACTGCATTAGCATCAAATAGCCCCGCGATATGCAGCTTTTCAGGGAAGTCAGGAACCAATATACACAGTCAGGAAAGCAAAGGCTAGCTTTTTCAAACATAAATTAGCATCCTGTAGCACTAATTCCAAAAAAATTTGGGACACTGTAAAGTCCATAGAGAATAAGAGCACCTCCTCCCAGCTGCCCACTGCACTGAGGCTTGGAAACACTGTCACCACGATACATTTCAGTAAGCATTGTTTTACGGCTGGCCACGCTTTCCACCTGGCTACCCCTACCCCGACCAACAGCTCTGCACCCCCTGCAGCAACTTGCCATACAATGCCATACAACACTCCTTCCGTGGCCTCCAACTGCTCTTAAATGCTAGTAAAACTAAATGCATGCTCTTCAACCGATCGCTGCCCGCACCCGCCCGACCGACTAGCATCACTACTCTGGACGGTTCTGACTTAGAATATGTGGACAACTACAAATACCTAGTTGTCTGGTTAGACTGTAAACTCTCCTTCCAGACTCACGTTAAACATCTCCAATCCAAAATTAAATCTAGAATCGGCTTCCTATTTCGCAACAAAGCCTCCTTCACTCATGCTGCCAAACATACCCTTGTAAAACGTACTATCCTACCGATCCTTGACTTAGGCGATGTCATTTACAAAATAGCCTCCAACACTCTACTCAGCAAATTCTATGTAGTCTATCACAGTGCCATGCGTTTGGTCACTAAAGCCCCATATACTACCCACCACTGCGACCTGTATGCTCTCGTTGGCTGGCCCTCGCTACATATCCGTCGCAAAACCCACTGGCTTCAAGTCATCTATAAGTATTTGCCAGGTAAAGCCCCACCTTATCTCAGCTCACTGGTCACCATAGCAGCACCCACCCGTAGCACGCGCTTCAGCAGGTATATTTCACTGGTCATCCCCAAAGCCAACACCTCCTTTGGCCGCCTTTCCTTCCAGTTCTCTGCTGCCATTGACTGGAACTAATTGTAAAAGTCAATGAAGCTCCCTCATTACCTATAAGCATCAGCTGTCAGAGCAGCTTACAGATCATTGCACCTGTACACAGCCCATCTGTAAATAGCCCACCCAACTACCTCATCCCCATATTGTTTTTGTTTTTTTCTCTTTTGCACTCTAGTATCTCTACTTGCACATCATCATCTGCACATCTATCACTCCAGTGTTAATGCTAAATTGTAATTATTTTGCCACTATGGCCTATTTATTGCCTTCTACATTTGCACACACTGTCTATAGATTTTTCTATTGTGTTATTGACTGTACGTTTGTTTACTCCATGTGTAACTCTGTGTTGTTGTTTGTGTCGCACTGCTTTGCTTTATCTTGGCCAGGTCACTGTTGTTAATGAGAACTTGTTCTCAACTGGCCTACCTGGATAAATAAAGGTGAAATAAAATAAAATAAAGTTCTAAGTGACCCCAAACTTTTGAATGGTGGTGTATGTGTGTATGTGTGTGTTAGTGTGTGGGTGTGGGTCTGTGTGTGTGTGGGTGTATGTTTTTCACTCTAAGACTGGGGATGGCCACACTGTACACAACCACGACCACAAATGACATCATCAGGCTTGATGTCTAGATTGTACATGTTTCTATTGAGAAATGTGTTGGCAACCACTGTCGGTAGAAAGATATCTGAGATGCTGCTTCTTTAATTCATTTGTTGGGAAAAAGGTAAAAGGGCTCTTAGTTTTTTTAAATTTAATGGATGAAAAAAAAACTTGAAAATATTCTGAGACAATTTGTGTTAGGAATTTTTCTTTTGATGGGAACAATAGGTCCATAGCCACTTTAAGATCCATGAGGGATTCACCCAAATCAGAGAAACTGTGAAGCCTTTATTTCATCACCTCTGGTGTTATTCCATGTGGAGCCAAAGCAGCAGTCAGTCAGTCACTCTCACTCTAACAGACAGTCTGTTCTGTTCAGTCTCTCTGGTTGCATCCCAACTGGCACTCTATTCCCTATGTCGTGCACTACTTTTGACCAGAGCCCTACCGGCCCCCTGGTCGAAAGTAGTTCACTATATAGGGTGGTATGTGGGACGTCTCTGTCTCTTCCCTCTTCTCCACCCCAGGAGTACACAGTGCAAGGCTGGGCTAGGGCATGGCTGAGGTTCCTCCCCACTGCTGTGTGATGCAAACCACCACTTAGCGTAAAAGCATTTCCCTGTCTCTGACAAGCCAATGTTTTAGAGAGAAAGAGAATGAGAATGAGAAAGAGAGAGAGAGAGAGAGAGAGAGAGAGAGAGAGAGAGAGAGAGAGAGAGAGAGAGAGCTGGTAGTCCCATCCACCAAACTACCAGGTGTGAAACAGGGAAGAGACCCAGGGGGTAGCTAATTTGGTATAGAGCAGACCACACCCACTGTATTAAATTAGTAAACACAGGAAAATGTTTCATCAGGCTAGAAATCAATAAGGAAATGATCGCAACAGAGAAAAATGTCCTCCTGTGTGCTACCTATATCCCTGCAATAGAATCCCCATACTTTAACCATGACAGCTTCTCCATCCTAGAGGGGGAGACCATTTCCAGGCCCAGGGACATGTACAAGTCTATGGCGACCTAAATGCCAGAACTGGACAATAGCCTGACACCCTCAGCACACAGTGGGACACACACCTACCTGGAGGTGGCAGCATTACCTCCCCCATATGCCCCCCTAGACACAACTACGACAACATAACCAACAAAAACGGGTCACAACTCCTGTAGCTCTGTCGAATGCTGGGTATGTACATAGTCAATGGTAGGCTTCGAGGGGACTCCTATGGTAGGTTCACCTATAGGTCATCTCTTGGCAGTAGACTACTGTAGACTACTTTATCACTGACCTCAACCCAGAGTCTCTTCGAGCGTTCACAGTCAGTCCCTTGACACCCCTATCAGATCACAGCAAAATCACACTCTACTTGAACAGAGCAATAATCAATCATGAGGCATCAAAGCCAAAGGAACTGAATAATATTAAGAAATGCTATAGTTGGAAGGAAAGTAGTGTGGAAATCTACCAGAAAACAATTAAGCAACAACAAATTCAATCCCTTCTAGACAATTTTCTGGACAAAATGTTTAACTGTAATAGTGAAGGTGTAAACTTGGCAGTAGAAAACCTAACAGTATATTTGACCTCTCAGCTTCCCTATCAAATCTAAAAATGTCAAGCAGACAACCTAAGGAAATTAACAACAATGACAAATGGTTTGATGAAGATTGCAAAAACCTAAGAAAGAAATTGAGAAACCTATCAATCCAAAAACATAGAGACCCAGAAATCCTGAGTCTACTTCTTCACTATGGTGAATCACTAAAACAATACAGAAATACACTACGGAAAAAGAAGGAACAGCACATCAGAAATGTAATTGAAGAATCCATAGAATCTAACCACTTCTGGGAAAACTGGAAAACTCTAAACAAACAACACAAAGACTTACCTGTCCAAAACGGAGATGCATGGATAAACCACCTCTCCCATCTGTTTGGCTCTATAACAATGAACAAACTGCAAAAACATATACATGATTAAATACAAATCTGAGAATCAACTATTAAAGACTACCACTGGATTCTCCAATTACATTGAATTTAACTACAGGACAAAATACAAACCTTTCAACCCAAAAAGGCCTGTGGGGTTGATGGTATCCATAATGAAATAATAAAATATACACACCACAAATTCCAATTGGCTATACTTACTCTTTAACATCATCCTTAGCTCTGGCATATTCCCCAATATTTGGAACCAAGGACTGATCACCCCAATCCACAAAAGTGGAGACAAATTTGACCCAAATAACTACTGTGGGATATGCATCAACAGCAACCTTGGGAAAATCCTCTGCATTATCATTAACAGCAGACTCGTACATTTCCTCAGCGAAAACAATGTAGTGAGTAAATGTCAAATTGTCTTTTTACCAAATTACCATACGACAGACCACATATTCACCCTGCACACCCTAATTGACAAACAAACAAACCAAAACAAAGGCAAAGTCTTCTCATACTTTTTTGATTTCAAAAGATCTTGACTCAATTTGGCATGAGGGTCTGCTATACAAATTGATGGAAATTGGTTTTGGGGGAAAAACATACGACATTATGAAATCCATGTACACAAACAACAAGTGTGTGGTTAAAATTGGCAAGAAAACACACATTTCTTCCCACAGGGCTGGGAGGGGAGACAGGGATGCAGCTTAAGCCCCACCCTCTTCAACATATACAGTGGGGAGCTTGACTTTTTGTTGGAACACCATTATCTTTGTCTTACTGAGATTTACTGTCAGGGCCCAGGTCTAGGTGCTGCTGTAGGCCCTCTTTGGTTGGGGGCAGAAGCACCATATATATATCATCAGCAAACAGTAGACATTTGACTTCAGATTCTAGTAGGGTGAGGCCGGGGGCTGCAGACTGTTCTAGTGCCCTCGCCAATTTGTTGATATACAGTGGGGAGAACTGTATTTGATACACTGCCGATTTTGCAGGTTTTCCCACTTACAAAGCATGTAGAAGTCTGTAATGTTTATCATAGGTACTCTTCAACTGTGAGTGACAAAAATCCAGAAAATCACATTGTATGATTTTTAAGTAATTAATTTGCATTTTATTGCATGACATAAGTATTTGATACATCAGAAAAGCAGAACTTAATATTTGGTACAGTAACCTTTGTTTGCAATTACAGAGATCATACGTTTCCTGTAGTTCTTGACCAGGTTTGCACACACTGCAGCAGGGATTTTGGCCCACTCCTTAATACAGACCTTCTCCAGATCCTTCAGGTTTCGGGGCTGTCGCTGGGCAATACGGACTTTCAGCTCCCTCCAAAGATTTTCTATTGGGTTCAGGTCTGGAGACTGGCTAGGCCACTCCAGGACCTTGAGATGCTTCTTACGGAGCCACTCCTTAGTTGCCCTGGCTGTGTGTTTCGGGTCGTTGTCATGCTCGAAGACGCAGCCACGACCCATCTTCAATGCTCTTACTGAGGGAAGGAGGTTGTTGGCCAAGATCTCGCGATACATGGCCCCATCCATCCTCCCCTCAATACAGTGCAGTCGTCCTGTCCCCTTTGCAGAAAAGCATCCCCAAAGAATGATGTTTCCACCTCCATGCTTCACGGTTGGGATGGTGTTCTTGGGGTTGTACTCATCCTTCTTCTTCCTCCAAACACGGCGAGTGGAGTTTAGACCAAAAAGCTCTATTTTTGTCTCATCACACCACATGACCTTCTCCCATTCCTCCTCTGGATCATCCAGATGGTCATTGGCAAACTTCAGACGGGCCTGGACATGCGCTGGCTTGAGCAGGGGGACCTTGCGTGCGCTGCAGGATTTTAATCCATGACGGCGTAGTGTGTTACTAATGGTTTTCTTTGAGACTGTGGTCCCAGCTCTCTTCAGGTCATTGACCACGTCCTGCCGTGTAGTTCTGGGCTGATCCCTCACCTTCCTCATGATCATTGATGCCCCACGAGGTGAGATCTTGCATGGTGCCCCAGACCGAGGGAGATTGACCGTCATCTTGAACTTCTTCCATTTTCTAATAATTGCGCCAACAGTTGTTGCCTTCTCACCAAGCTGTTTTCCTATTGTCCTGTAGCCCATCCCAGCCTTGTGCAGGTCTACAATTTTATCCCTGATGTCCTTACACAGCTCTCTGGTCTTGGCCATTGTGGAGAGGTTGTAGTCTGTTTGATTGAGTGTGTGGACAGGTGTCTTTTATACCAGTAACGAGTTCAAACTGGTGCAGTTAATACAGGTAATGAGTGGAGAACAGGAGGGCTTCTTAAAGAAAAACTAACAGGTCTGTGAGAGCCGGAATTCTTACTGGTTGGTAGGTGATCAAATACTTATGTCATGCAATAAAATGCAAATTAATTATAAAAAAATTATACAATGTGATTTTCTGGATTTGAAGTGTACCTATGATAAAAATTACGGACCTCTACATGCTTTGTAAGTAGGAAAACCTGCAAAATCGGCAGTGTATCAAATACAGTTCTCCCCACTGTATATCAACGAATTGGCGAGGGCACTAGAACAGTCTGCAGCCCCCGGCCTCACCCTACTAGAATCTGAAGTCAAATGTCTACTGTTTGCTGATGATATATATGGTGCTTCTGCCCCCAACCAAAGAGGGCCTACAGCAGCACCTAGACCTGGGACCTGACAGTAAATCTCAGTAAGACAAAGGTAAGAATTCACAAAATGGGACAAACACCATTCTGCATGCAGAATTCTGCAAAAATATCCTGTGTACAATGTAAAACACCAAATAAATGCATGCAGAGCAGAATTAGGCCAACACCCACTAACAATCAAAATCCAGAAAAGAGCCGTTCTATTCTACAACCACCTAAAAGGAAACAATTACCAAATCACCTACAGAGAAATAAACCTGGAGAAGAGTCCCTTAAGCAAGCTTGTCCTGGGACTCTGTTCACAAACACAAACAGACCCCACAGATCCCCAGGACAGCAACACAATTAGAGAAAACAAATAGATAATTACTTGATACATTGTAAAGAATTTACAAAAAAACGAAGCAAACTAGAATGCTATTTGGCCCTAAACAGAGAGTACACAGTGGCAGAATACCTGACCACTGTGACTGACTCAAACTAACGGAAAGATTTGACTATGTACAGACTCAGTGAGCATAGCCTTGCTATTGAGAAAGGCCGCCGATGGCAGACCTGGCTCTCAAGAGAAGAGAGGCTATGTTCACACTGCCCACAAAATTAGGTGGAAACTGAGCTGCACTTTCTAACCTCCTGCCAAATGTATGACCATATTAGAGACACATATTTCCCTCAGATTACACAGACCCACATAGAATTTGAAAACAAATCCAATTTTGATAAACTCCCATATCTACTGGGTGAAAGACCACAGTGTGCAATCACAGCAGCAAGATTTGTGAACTGTTGCCAAAAGAAAAGGGCAACCAGTGAAGAACAAACACCATTATCATTACAACCTATAGGGAGAGGCAGAGGCAGAGAGACAGACAGCGGCAGAGAGAGAGGCAGAGAGAGAGACAGAGGCAGAGGGAGATAGACATAGTCAGAGAGAGAGACAGAGGGAGAGGCAGAGAGAGAGACAGAGGGAGAGACAGAGAGAGAGAGACAGAGGCAGAGAGACAGAGGCAGAGAAAGAGAGCAGATACAGATTGACAGAGGCAGAGAAAGAGAGGCAGAGAGAGAGGCAGAGAGAGAGAGAGGAAGAGAGAGACAGCGAGAGAGATAGGCAGAGAGAGAGGCAGAGAGAGAGAGAGAGACAGAGGCAGGGAGAGAGAGAGAGGCAGAGAGAGAGAGACTGAGAGAGGCAGAGAGAGAGAGGCAGAGAGGAGGAGGCAGGGAGAGAGAGACAGAGGTAGAGAGAGAGAGACAGAGGCAGAGAGTGGCAGAGACAGAAGCAGAGAGAGGCAGAGAGAGACAGAGAGATAAAGAGACAGAGAGAGAGACATAGGCAGAGAGAGAGACAGAGGCAGGGAGAGAGGCAGAGAGAGAGACAGAGGCAACCAGATTTTCCATATCAGTGGCTCAGTGTGTGTGTGTGTGTGTGTGTGTGTGTGTGTGTGTGTGTGTGTGTGTGTTGTCAGATGATTTCTCTACACAACAAGATTTTCCGTATGTGTTTGTTTTTGGTTTTACTTTCCTTGTGGAGACCAGAAGTCCTCACAATTATAGTAAAACAAGCAAAACTCGGACAAGTGGCGATATTTCGCCGGTCCTCACAATGAAAAAGGCATTTTAGGTTTAGGAGTTTGGTTTAGGTTCAGGGTTAGAATTAAGGTTAGGTTTAGTGTTTGGGAAAATTGGATTTTGATTGGGAATGAATTGTTTGGTGCACACTAGGATAGTAAAACAAACGTATGTGTTTTTAACTGCATCTATACCCAGCAGTATAATACTGTACACTGAGTATGCTGGGTACTGCTGTACTGCATGACTGACTGCATCTATAGCAGCAGTATAATACTGTACACTGAGTATACTGGGTACTGCTGTACTGTATGACTGCAGCTGATACAGTATACTTTTCATTCATTCATTACTTCACCTAGCAGAGCAGAGAAAAGCTTCAGTACTGCACACTGTGTACTGTACTGTATGTAACTCGGGATCTGTAGCTGAGGGTTGCATTCAGATACACTTCTTATGGTTGCCATGAAAAATCTGTCCAGGCCTTTAGCGAAGAGCAGCAAATGATGATGGCGAGCCTATAGTTCAACAAATCTACTGGAGAGATGTTTCTATTGGAGAGATGTTTCTACTGGAGAGATGTTTCTATTGGAGAGATGTTTCTATTGGAGAGATGTTTCTATTGGAGATATGTTTCTACTGGAGAGATGTTTCTATTGGAGAGATGTTTCTACTTGAGAGATGTTTCTATTGGAGAGATGTTTCTACTGGAGAGATGTTTCTACTGGAGAGATGTTCTATTGGAGAGATGTTTCTACTGGAGTGATGTTTCTACTGGAGAGATGTTTCTATTTGGAGAGATGTTTCTACTGGAGAGATGTTTCTACTGGAGAGATGTTTCTATTGGAGAGATGTTTCTATTGGAGAGATGTTTCTACTGGAGAGATGTTTCTATTGGAGAGATGTTTCTATTGGAGAGATGTTTCTACTGGAGAGATGTTTCTATTGGACAGATGTTTCTATTGGAGAGATGTTTCTATTGGAGAGCAGCGAGGTTTATTTAATTATGAATCTTTAACGAGGTCTATAGGGATCAATGCCTTCTCTTTAACCATTGACTAGTTAGAGAGAGGTCATCTCATGTTACATTCCCTCAGCTAGAACAGGATGTTGTTCCGTGTCTGTGTGAGAGCGATAACAATTTAAAGAGAAAACGGTTGCGACACAGCTAGCTTGTTTTCACTATTTATGTCCTCCAGTCTTTCTTTCTTTATGTATTTTTTTCTTTTCACCAGAAACAGGGGATGAGGCAGAGAGGGTGAAAGAGCTTCGGTGTTCAACTTTCTATAAACTCTCTCTCTCTCTCTCTCTCTCGGCTTTATTGGCATGGGAAACATATGTTACCATTGCCAAAGCAAGTAAAATAGATAAGACAAAAAAAAGTGAAATGAACAATAAAACATTAACTGTAAACATTACTCTCACAGAAGTTTCAAAGTAATAAAGACATTTCATATTGTCCATTTGGCCATTTGCGACCAAGCTTTAACTTGAGATGTTGCTTCAATATATCCACATAATTCTCCTTCCTCATAATGCCATTTATTTTGTGAAGTGTAGCAGTCCCTCCTGCAGCAAAGCACCCCCACAACATGATGCTGCCACCCCCGTGCTTCACGGTTGGGATGGTGTTCTTCGGCTTGCAAGCCTCCCCCTTTTTCCTCCAAACATATCGATGGTAATTATGGCCGAACAGTTCTATTTATGATCTTTGTCCCAATGTGCAGTTGCAAACCGTAGTCTGGCTTTTTTATGGCGGTTTTGGAGCAGTGGCTTCCTCCTTGCTGAGCGGCCTTTCAGGTTATGTCGATATAGGACTCGTTTTACTGTGGATATAGATACTTTTGTACCTGTTTCCTCCAGCATCTTCACAAGGTCCTTTGCTGTTGTTCTGGGATTGATTTGCACAGAACACGTCTCCTTCCTGAGTGGTATGATGGCTGCGTGGTCCCATGGTGTTTAATATTGTGTACTATTGTTTGTACAAATGAACGTGGTACCTTCAGGCGTTAGGAAATTGCTCCCAAGAATGAACCAGAATTGTGGAGGTCTACAATTTTTTTTCTGAGGTCTTGGCTGATTTCTTTTGATTTTCCCATGAAGTCAAGCAAAGAGGCACTGAGTTTGAAGGTAGGCCTTGAAATACATCCACATGTACACCTCCAATTGACTCAAATGATGCCAATTATCAGAAGCTTCTTAAGCCATTCCATAATTTTCTGGAATTTTCCAAGCTGTTTAAAGGCACAGTCAACTTAGTGTATGTAAAGTTCTGACCCACTGGAATTGTGATACAGTGAATTATAAGTGAAATAATCTGTCTGTAAACAATTGTTGGAAAAATGACTTGTGTCATGCACAAAGTAGATGTCCTAACCGACTTGCCAAAACTATAGTTTGTTAACAAGAAATGTGTGGAGTGGTTGAAAAACGAGTTTTAATGACTCCAACCTAAGTGTATGTAAACTTCCGACTTCAACTGTACAGTGATGTAACGATGTGCAAATAGTTTAAGTACAAAAGGGAACATTTATAAATATGGGTTGTATTTACAATGGTGTTTGTTCTTCACTGGGTGCCCTTTTCTTGTGGCTACAGGTCACAAATCTTGCTGCTGTGATTGCACACTGTTGTATTTCACCCAATAGATATGGGAGTTTATCAAAATTGGATTTGTTTTCAAATTCTTTGTGGATCTGTGTAATCTGAGGGAAGTGTGCGTCTCTAATATGGTCATGTTTTTGGCAGGAGGTAAGGATGTGCATCTCTGTCTCTCTACAGAGGCAGGTCTGCCTATGGCAGCCTTTCTCAATAGCAAGGCTATGCTTACTGAGTCAAAGCTTTCCTTAATTGTAGGTCGATCACAGTGGTCAGGTATTCTGCCACTGTGTACTCTCTGTTTAGGGACAAATAGCATTCTAGTTTGCTCTGTTCTTTGGTAAATTCTTTCCAATGTGTCAAGTAATTATCCTTTTGTTTTCTCATGATTTGATTGGGTCTAATTGTGTTGCTCTCCTGGGGCTCTGTGGAGTCTGTTTGTGTTTGTGAACAGAGCCCCAGGGCCAGCTTGCTTTCTCTCTCTTTCCCTCTCTCTCCAGTCATGTCCCCCCACGACCCTCCACCCCTCCCCACCCCTCTCTCATCACAAGTCCTGTTTTTAGGAATGTCTTTTGAAATTCCTGACCATAACGAGTGAGAGGAGAAAACACTGTAAGAATGCTTTGTCCTGGG
Organism: Hucho hucho; assembly: GCA_003317085.1. Classification (NCBI taxonomy): domain Eukaryota; kingdom Metazoa; phylum Chordata; class Actinopteri; order Salmoniformes; family Salmonidae; genus Hucho; species Hucho hucho. Next base: position 16,137 of record QNTS01006658.1, on the reverse strand, counting down.
TGAGGGCCTGCCGGATGGGGGGTGTCCACTCCTCTCCGTGGTCCACACGCTGCCTCTTTATGTGGCTTTATGTGTGGAGGGTGGCCCCCTACCCTCTCTCCCTCCATCCTCCCATCCACACCCCTGAGGCCACCATTCAGTAGTGTGCTGGCCGCTGGGCTGGCTAGGGGGTTGTTGGAACTCTGTTTTGTTTTGCCGGATTCTTAAGGGGCTGTCAAGGCTATCACTGTATGGTTATTTTCTTCCCCAGACTGGACGGGACGGGGGGACGGGGACGGGGGGGGGACGGGGGGGGGACTCTGGCTAAAAGCCAAAACTGCTCTGTGGTTGCGTCATCACTGTTATTCCTCTCCTATATATCCTCCTCCTCTTTCCACTCCTCCCGGGTTATTCTCTCGATCTGTCCCTGTCTGCTTTACTTCCCGCTTCAGCTCAACAACAAGCCTCACGCCTTCCTCCTCACACCCTCCTCCTCACTCCTCCTCCCCACTCCTCCGCCCTACTCTCCCCTCCTCTTCACCCCTCCTCTTCCTTCCTCTCCCATTTCCAGATTCTCCCTGCTCCTTCCGCTCATCACTACACTCCTTCTCCTCACCCCTCTTCCCCTCCACCATTACTTTACACACGTACCATTATGCTATGAGGCCAGAGAGAGAGAGAGAGAGAGACATAATATTATTTTTGAAATGTCTCTATTCCTTTGAAACGTTTGTGAGTGTAATGTTTACTGTTCATTTTTTACTTTTGTTTATTATCTATTTCACTTGCTTTGGAAATGGGGCGGCAGGTAGCCTAGTGGTTAGAGTGTTGGACTAGTAACCGAAAGGTTGCAAGATCGAATCCCCGAGCTGACAAGGTAAAAGAAAATGTGGTTTTGGCTGTGAACGTGGCAGTTAACCCACTGTTCCTAGGCCGTCATTGAAAATAAGAATTTGTTCTTAACTGACTTGCCTAGTTAAATAAATGTAAACATATGTTTCCCATGCCAATAAAGCCCCTTAAATTGAATTGAGAAGAAAACAGACATTTAAATGAGCCTAGTCTATGAGAAATAGACATTTAAAATCATAGCCTGAGTTAGAACCTAGCCTATAGGAAACAGACGTTTAAATCATAGCCTGAGTTAGAGCCTAGCCTATAGGAAACAGACATTTAAATCATAATCAATAGAGACATATCAATACTGAGAGGAGGCTAAAGGAAATCACTGTGGCTGCTGCTGCTCGCACACACACACCTCCGCTCACCCTGGCTGATACACTCTGAGGAAGAGAAAAGAGACTTGGTTGAGGACCAGAGAGGAGCCTTAATACACGTATCAACATGATGATTAGGTTGTAAAACGTGTCATGTGGTCACTCACACAGCCTTGTTGAAAATGTTAGGGCCCGGGGATGTATAGCCTTGGTCAGAGTGGTGAAGTCATGTATTGGGAAAATGGTGAATTAAAATAAGAAATGGTGAATTAGAGCAAAGAGCTCCAGGTCTCCATAGCCTGGTCCCAGATTAGAGCAAAGAGCTCCAGGTCTATATAGCCTGGTCCCAGATTAGAGCAAAGAGCTCCAGGTCTCCATAGCCTGGTCCCAGATTAGAGCAAAGAGCTCCAGGTCTCCATAGCCTGGTCCCAGATTAGAGCAAAGAACTCCAGGTCTCCATAGCCTGGTCCCAGATTAGAGCAAAGAACTCCAGGTCTCCATAGCCTGGTCCCAGATTAGAGCTCCAGGTCTACATAGCCTGGTC